>PVJN01019070.1:0-37951 GCA_004026805.1 Lasiurus borealis | reverse complement strand
ACCCCTGCCTATCCCTCCACCAACCTGGTTGCCTCTTACTGCCCCCCCTCCACCGCCAGCCTGGTTGTTCCCAACTGCTCCTCCTCTGCTGTCCTGGTTGCCCCTAACTGCCACCCCCCGATGGCCTGATCACCCCTAACTGCCTCCCCTCTCAGCCTGGTCACCCCTCATGCCCCCCCATGCAGCCTGCTGTTCAGTCACTTGGTCTTCCTCACTAACCCTCCTGCCAGCCTGGTCCTAGGCAGCCATCTTGTGAGGGTGTGAGGGTTAATTTGCATATTAACTCTTTATTCTATAGGATATGTAATTCTGAGATTAATTTTAAGGACTTAGTTATTCTTCAAAGAGTAATGAAAGCTAGAGAGAATGTACGCCTGCTAAAGAAAATCAGCATAAAAATAGCTACTAGAGCTCTTAACAGAAGCCAGAGGCTGCCCAGTAGCCTACCAAGGAGGCACTAAAAGCGCCTGAATTTATTTCCAACATCCCTAACAGGTGAACGTTAAAATCTCAGCAATATGTCTCCCCTCAGTCTTCGGCACAGCTTTCACTAAGAATGTGCCCCTGCAGTTACCATACGTAATGCAATTAATGAATGGAGAGTGTACATATGAGTGGGGGTGAAGGTAGAAAAAGTGCAATGTAGATACAAAAGCAGAAACTGTATATTATTTCAGCGTCAACTTCCCCACCGTAAGTGTTTTAAAACCTCAGAATCCATCACCATGCTTATATAATACTTTTCAGCTGCAATATCAAGCTAATTACTTCCCACAAATTTATGAAAAAGTAATCAGAGAATTCCATTCAGTTTTTAACTATGTATAATATTTATGAATCCACAAATTGCAAATGAAAAATAAGAAAAAGGTAATAAAAATGATCGGTTTCCGGCTGGGAAACACGCATTAGAAAATTTGAATCTGCTCTTGCGAAGTCATGTTCACCAGATTTTCTCTTAGGGGCCTGGACAGTTAGCATAGTGCTTACTGCTTTTCCGATCAAGAATGCCTCCTAAGGTTTGAATTTTCACAACTGACTTAATTTTGACAGCTTTTTAAAATATATATATTTTATTGATTTTCCACAGAGAGGAAGGGAGAGGGATAGGGAGCTAGAAACATCGATCAGCTGCCTCCTGCACACCCCCTACTGGGGATGTGCCCGCAACCAAAGTACATGCCCTTGACTAGAATCGAACCTGTGACCTTTCACACCGCAGGCCCACGCTCTATCCACTGAGCCAAACCGGTTTTGGCAACTTTGACAGTTTTTGTTGGATATCAAAGAACCTAGCTCTTCACCAGACCCAGAAAACAAATCTCTATCAAGTGACGTAAGAATATTCGCGCGCCCCCTCCCCATCCAGCTCCCATCACCCCAATTTGTAACATTCACACAACTTAAACTGAAATCTCGTGGCTTGCCTTGTTCCTTTGACATGCAAACAGCAGTGGGAGAAAGGGAGATGCTAAATAAAGCAGGCACTAATGTTATAATTTCCAAGTGTTTAAAAAGAGCTCATTACAGCAAGCACCATTTCTAAGTCATATGTGGTGTTTGAAAACACAAACACGTGTTTGTTTTATGTGGTAGTGTTGGAACTTAAGTAAACTGATTACTTAAAACTTTAGCAAAACAAATGCATGTGTCAGAAACGATGACTACCCTAGCAGAGAGGGAAACAGGAATTGTTCTAAAGCACAGGATCCAATTTCAGTGCTATATCTGCATAAGATGCCATCTTCATGAGCAACGCATACAATTCATGTCAGCAGGGAGCCTTTGGATGATTATAAAACAATAAAGCCGAGTCTCAAACCATCCTCCGGTAAGAAAAACTTCAAAATCATCCTTTCTATTAACCTCAGCGCTATCCATTTCCAATCCATGCTTTCTCTTGAAGTTGCTTGGTTGACCAGAATGTTGTTATTTGTAAGTTATAAAAATAAGCATAGGGAAGGACACTAATCCAAATACAAGTTTTTGGAATGCTGATAAACAATCACCTGTTTTAGATAAAAAAAAAATCTGCCTCAAAGAAGATGTGATGCATTGTGAATTAAAGAAACACACACAAAAAAACACCCTATCTTTCATCTACAATCCTCAAATCAATGATAAAGATGAAAAGTCCCGAAGAGAAATGTCGCAAAGAATATTCCATCTTTTCGCTTCCCCGAGATGTCATCAACTTAGCACAGGAAAACAGGTGAATATATGCTTTTAATGTATTTTATTCTCTTACAATCTATCCATAAGTCTACAGTAATAATTAGCATGATGATCTGGAACACTACTGCTGTTTAATTAACATGTGAACATCTTCATAGTATTATTATCAGGAATAAAAACATGAGACTATAGACGGAGCCCAACCATCTGTTTTCCCATTCCCTACAGGGAGAGTTGGGTAGGAAGTGATGTTGCTAAAACAGGGGTTGTTGATGTATTTTAGAAACTATGACTGTACTGAGGTCAGATCCGCAAATGCAGCTTATCTCTGGGATTCCCAGTGATTCCTGGTGTCTTTTTCACCTGCCTGCTTCATTTCCTTCAAACTCATTTAGGTGACCCCAAATTCCTACCTCTTCCGTTTTCACGCCCTTCTGTTCAGTGAGCCCAGACAAATGTTGCTTCTTTATCACACCTGCCCCCTCCCTCAGTCATGCACTTTTTCCTGTTTTAATTTTTTTTTTCTGGGAAGCAATTTACCCCTTTATACTATCACCCTCTATGAGGAAATATCCATTTTGCATCCCACTTTATCCTGACCCCAAAAGATAAATGAAATTGTGTTTTAATGAAAGTCAGGGGCCAATGGATTAAGAGACAAAAACTTGTTCACCTGCGTGGCTCAGTGGTAGAGTGTTGACCTATGAACCAGGAGGTCACGGTTGGATTTCCGGGTCAGGGCACATGTGGGGGTTGTGGGCTCAATCCCCAGTAGGAGGTGTATAGGAGGCAGCTGATCAATGGTTCTCATTATTGATGTTTCTATCTCTCTCTCCCTTCCTCTCTGAAATCAATAAAAATATATTTTTTAAAAAGAGAGACAAAACCTTGAAGTTCAAGGCTCATTTGTGGATATAGCTTAGACATTTCAAGAAGCCATCTAGATTTTGTTTGAAAAATCAATATAAAACTAAAAGAAACGTAACTGCCTGGTTGATGTGGAAGCCTGCTATATAAACTTCAAACTTCTGATCTCGTTTTTAAGGAAATGTTTGAAAATTTCTTACAATAGGAATAATAGAAATCTAATCAGCAATCAAAAGATCCAAATTGTCGAGAAAATATTGCAATTCTCCTGCAAAGGAGCCCTACTTTCTGCGAAGAAAAGTGCAAGTTGGCCAGCCCTGACTCAGCACAGATGGGACAATAATAGCTTAAATTGAATTCTTCTGCTGAAGGATTATCTATTTCATTAGGGATTTAGACTCCGAGAGAGAGCTGGGCATTTTTGCTCATTCTTATTCTCCAAATAATAATATTCTTTCCTTGAGCCAGTCAATTTTATTTAAAGTTTTCTATAGCTAAGACTGCTATAAGCTATAATACTCAGGAGGATCTCTTGTATATTGCAAAGAAATGGCAGAGGTATATTACTTTTTATGCTGCAACCCCACTGATCTCCCCCTTTCTATCTCTATTTTTATTTAAATTACAGGGAGACAGGAAAAAAAGTTGAATTTCTCTGTCATCCCTAGTCTGTGCCCATGCCCAATTGTTTTTAGCTCAGTGAAAAGTGTTTACACAACACAGATATTTTTTTTTATTTTTAAATTACGGTTGAAACACAATAGTATATTAGTTTTAGGTGCTCAACCCTGTAATTAGACATATTATCACTTATGAAATGATTACCTCGATAAATCTAGTAGCCATCTGATTCCATATAGAGTTGTTACAATATTATTGACTCTATTCCCTATGCTGTACTTTGCCATGACTGTTCTGTAACTACCAATTTGTACTTCTAAATCCCTTCACTTTTTTTTAATCCTCCCTCTCCTCTGACAGCTGTCAGTCTGTTTTCTGCTGCTCTGAGTCTATTTTGTTTGTTCATTAGATTCCACATATAAGTGAAATCACATGGCATTCGTCTTTCTCTGTCTGACTTATTTCACTCAGCACAATACCCTCTTGGTCCATCCATGTTGTTGCCGCAGATAGCAAGATTTCATTCTTTTTTATGGCTGAACTATATCCACTGGCTATCTATGCACTTCTTTAAATATGCATCTATTGATGGATACTTAGTTTGCTTCCACATCTTGGCTATTGTCAATAATGCTGCAATAAACATATGGATGTATATGTCTGTTCAGCTTAATGTTTTGGGTTTCTTCGGATGCATACCCCGAACTGGAGTGGCTGCGTCCTTCCTTGTCTCTTGCTATAACCTTTGTTTTAAAGACTGTTTTGTCTGATATAAGTATTGCTACCCCACTTTTCGTTTTATTTATTTCCATTTTCGTGGAATATCTTTTTTTTTCATCCCTTTATTGTCCGTCTCTGTGTGTCTTTCAATCTGAAGTGAATCTCTTATAATTGCTGCAGGTAAACCCAGGGTGGGCCAAGGGTATATGCAGTACTGAGAAAGCAACCATCCTAGGCAGGCTGGGAAGCAAAGTCAAGGGCAGGTTTCTTAGATCTGGCCCGTGCTGTTATCTGCGTCCCAGGGCTATCATACCCACATTGCTGGAGTAAAGCATCCTGGGTGACATTACCCTGTTTCCTTTAACACTGGGCATCGGTGCCTCCACCAGTTATTTTCAGATGCCAAGACTGAAGTGCTGTCTGACTTCTGCTATTTTCATGAAAGTTATTGACATAGTTCGGGAGGCAACATATTCTAATACAACTTGTTCCAACCCTGGGTTTTCACTGGAATCATCCGAGAAGCTTTGAGGGAAAATACTGATGCGTGGGTCTCACCCATGTAAAGCAAGTCTCTCCAGCAGCGGGGCCAGGGTCGTGTGTGTGTGTGTGTGTGTGTGTGTGTGTGTGTGAACTGTCCATATGATTTGTATTGCAGTCAAAATTGAAATTGCTGGGTAACGATGAGAGTGAAGCTTTGGAAAAAGCTTGAGATCACATAGCGTTGGGTATAGATTTCTGTCACTCTGCTAAGCAGCTGTATAACTTTCTCTGGGTAAAAACTCCTCCTCTGGCGCTCAGTTTCTTCATTTGCAAATCAGGGAGAAAAAATATGTACATATATATATATACCGAGTGGCCAGATCATTATGACCATCTGATGTTTGTAGGCAAATTAGCCGTACACTGCATCATATGGGATGTGGAAGCCGAAGGCCTGTTCGAACACCTTTGCTGTCTGCAGTTACCAAGTAACACATCTCCAATCCGCACAGGAACACAAGGATTGGACAGTCGAGCATTGGAAAACAGTCATGTGGTCCGATGACTCACGTTTCCAGTGGCATCATGCAGATGGCAGAGAGAATTTGGCAGAAACAGCAGGAAAGCATGCCCCCCACATGCATAAGTACACCCCTTCAAGCTGGTGGGGGCAGTGTGATGGTTTGGGGCATGTTTTCCTGGCATGATTTGGGCCCTTTAATTCGTGTGGAACAATGTCTGAATAGCACAACATACCTAAGTATCGTTGCTGATCAAGTTTATCCTTTCATGTTGATGGTGAATCCCAATGGAGATGCTTCTTCCCACAAGACAATGTGCCAGGCCACGGGGCTCGTGTTGTACAGGAGCGGTTTCCAGAACATGAGGGAGACTCTACCTTGAGCATTTGTGAGACGAAGTTAAAAGAGCATCAGGCAGCTGGTCCCACCACCGTCCAATCTCACGGAACTGGACAGAGCTAGTCATTAGGCCTGGTGCCAGGGCCCTCGCATCACCTTTCAGCATCTCGTGGAGTCAACGCCAAGCAGAACCGCCGCAGCATTGAAGGCAAAAGGTGGCCCAACGTAGTACTGATGGGGTGGTCATAATCATCATCTGGCCACTCAGTGTATATGTCATAGACTCTTTGAGAATTAAATGGATGCCAAAAAAAAATAGTCGTCTCTTTGCCTGGCACATAGTTGGTGCTTAGTAAATGTCAGTTCCCACCTTCCCAGTACCTGCTGACTTGTTCTGAAGAGCGCTGCTGTGTCTCCATACGTCTAAGATTGAAAATTAAATGTCCACATGTATGTGGAGAGGGTGGGGAGCTGAAAGAACAAATGGAGGAGGGCAGGAGAAGATCGCTACCCTGTCAGAAGCTGACGAAAGAGAGTATATCAAGACAACAAACGACTGGCCGCACATGGACACGAGAACACCACTAAGTGGTTGAAATACAATTACGCAAAGACTTCCTGTGGGCCGGATGCAGGCTGGCCTGAGAGCCCATCCCTAGCAGGGCTGATAAGTAGGCGCTGAGGGCTCAGAGGGCCATTGGTTCCGATCGGATGGAGAGGAGAGAGACAGAACTTAAAAAGAAAGAGCTGCAGATCACCACCAGCGTTTCATGGACTCGCAGGGGATTGGGGCTTCCGGCAGAGCGTTTGGGAGGTGAGTTAGGGAAACATACAGTGGTACCTCGAGATACAAGTTTAATTCATTCCATAACCTTGAGGCATGGGAAACTATGAGACGCTTGAGTCGAGGTAAACTGCTGGGTCGTGTGCAGCTGGCCAATCCTCGCGATGACTCCTATCTCAAATGTTGCTCGTATTTCAAAGCAAAAATCGCTCGCTCGACGGCTCGTATCTCAAAAACCTTGTATGTTAGGGCACTCGTATCTCGAGGTACCACTGTATTTAGAAAACTAACCAGAAAGAATACAATGTCTGTATGGAGTTGAAGTCTCAAGTGGAAATCCCTTCAAGCACAAGAAAAACGTTCACCAGGAAACCTCTACAATACCCTAGGTTAGGCTGAGAAACCTCTGGGTTTCTCGAGTTACCTGTAAGTTAACATTCAATATTATATTAACAGTAACTACTTGTGTATTGACTAGAAGACTGATTTTTTGGAAGGTTGGGAGACAGGGCTGTGTTCATTTATGGACAACACTTGAAGTTCCACCATTACCAAACTCAAGTAAGTCAATTCAGAGCCTGGCTCAGTGTGGCAGACCTTGAGATAGCCCCTCCCCCTTTATCTTGGGCATGCTCAGTTTGGTCCAATCAGAGGAGGGTCTAACAACAGGAGAGACGAAATCTGTGGCCATTTTGCTTGCTTAAAGAATGCCAGTCTTAACGTGGTGACAGTATTCCACAGGAAAGCAGGGGCAAGAGTGGCATGGAAATGGAGCCGGGTCCTTACTACTGGACTTGATCAGTTACATGAGCCAATTCTACTTGAGTTATGCTTTCTGTATCCTGCAAGCCCAAGTTTCCAATGGAGACGGAAAGGCAGTCTCATGCACACAGTCTTTTGATCCCTGCTTGGCCATATGAGAATAGAGTTTGGGTCTGGAACGTGTCATCACTAAGACATAAAGAGCCCACACACCTTGTGCTGGGTTCATTGCCTTGTGTGCGTACGCCCAACGAGTGTTCCTTCATTCTGCTTAAGCGTGTACATCAAGAGCCCATAGGCACACAGCCAACTTTCAGTATTTTACACTCCAGTGGGAGGGGTTAGAGTCTTACTCTTATGGCACTAGAGGTTGTGCATAGGCTGTTTGGGAGAACCTCTAGCCATGGGGGTGGGGGGGGCGGTCTGCTCCCACTCTGGCCAGTTCCATCCAGTTCTTGTGCCTGCGTTGCGTTTTCCTTGGCAACTCTGATGTGAAGATGTGATGGGCACAGGGTTTTGGGATTTTCCGCTGGGATTGGCAGCGTTTTGCTAGACAGTTCTGTATAGTCAGATTTTGTACAAAGGTATGGTGGGCAGATTGTCGTTAGCTAAGCAGGTTGATGACTGAATTCCTTAGCATCAGTAGTTGAATGAGTTAGAACTTTTTGCAACAGCTGAGAAAGCAAACAAGAAGGGTATTTATTGGAAGGGTCTTCAGAGAATGCATCCCATGGTTTGTCTCGGTGCGACAGTGCCGTGATTAATGGAAAAATGCCCAGAGATACGGTTAAAGGAGTATGTTTTCTCTGGTATCCAAAGATACAGAGATCTGGCTGCACCCAACAGCCTCATAAAGCAGGAGACAATGTAGCTTTCAGCCTTGACTCCTCTGCGATTCCTTTAAGGGAGGTGAGCACAGGGTAAGAATTTTGCTGGGGTGGTAAAAGCTTTCTTTCTCTCTCTCTCTCTCTCTCTCTCTCTCTCTCTCTCTCTCTCTCTCTCTCTCCCAGTTTTTGCTCTGTCAGCCTCTTTCAGCCATACCACAGAACCCAACTACCTGCTTGCCTGTTCACCAGCTGTAAGCAATAGACACAAAACCACCCTTGCACATTCCTCATTTGTCATGAGACTGGTGATATTAGAAGTTAATTTCCCATGAGCTCCTGGGCCCGAGCCATTAGGCCTGCCTCAGGTTTATTCTACTTTATTCTGCTTCTAGAATAGAGGCCAGAACTAATAAGCCAGCTCTTGGGGAAGCAAGCAGGGCAGCCCTAGCAATTTCAAGCACAAGATGGGGACCCTCCTCTCAGGACAGTGCCTCCCCGCCTGTCTCTGCTCCGCTCCGCAGGCCTCCCCCGGGAGGTTGCAACCCAGGCTGATGGCGGCTCAAGGGCTTACATCCTCCCAGCACAGACGCCTGAGGAGACAGAGCCCCGCTCCCTGCGGGCCAATGGGAAAATGTCCAGGGAGAGTCCTCTGGTGGAGCAAGCGTGGTCACGTGGCCTGTCTGGTGAATCGGGGTGTCTCAGTCAGCTGGGGCAGCTGTGACAGAACAGCAGAGACTGGGTGGCTTACGCGACAAACGTCTCTCGTGGTCTGGAGCTGGAAGTTGTGGGATTAGCGTGCCAGCATGGAGGGGGTTCTAGAGAGAGCCCTCTTTGTAGTTTCCAGATGGCCACCTTCCCGCTGTGTCCTCACAGGATGGAGAGAGAGAGAGAGAGAGAGAGAGAGAGAGAGAGAGAGAGAGAGAGAGAGAGAGAGAGAAAGCTCTCTCCCATTGTCATGAGGTTCTGCCCTCATGACTTAATTACCTTCGAAAGGCCGCAGCTCCTAACACTGTCAGGTGGGTGAGGGGACTGGGAGGGGGTACAGTGGTACCTCGAGATACGAGTTTAATTCGTTCCGTAATCTTGAGGCGTGGGAAACTATGAGCCGCTCGAGTCGCGGGAAACTAGTGGGTCGTGTGCAGCCGGCCGATGCACGCGATGATTCCTATCTCAACTGTTGCTCGTATTTCAAAGCAAAAATCGCTCGCTCGACGGCTCGTATCTCAAAAAGCTCGTATGTCAGGGCACTCGCATCTCGAGGCACCACTGTGTGTGTGCGGCACTTGCCGTGCTTCCCGTGTTCGTGGGAGATAAATGTGTCCTCAGACCTTGGCTCTGGAAACGTGGCACTGGAGCAGGTAATTGGCTTTCCAGATGACAAAACCGTCTGGGCCTTTCCACCTGCATCTCCGCTCTCCTGGCATCCACGGCGATTTCAGCATCTTCCCGGGAGAAATATGACGGAGGCATCTTTCCAGCAGGTGACAGAGGGAACACTGGCGGCCTCAAGACACATCGGCCTGGTGAACTGCTTTACAGCTCCCAGCAAATGAACGGTCTCCCCTGCCCGTAACCGGCGGTTGTTAGTAAGCTCTGCTCTGTTGTATGGCTATCGGTAAGGTACACAATGAAGGGGTTTTTGTCCAAATAATATTTGAGAAACATATGTTATTATTGCTGTTGGACCTGCAGTTTGGATAGCCCAGTTGGGTAAGGAGTTCTTGCTTATTAAAAACAGCAATGAGCCGAGACCGGTTTGGCTCAGTGGATAGAGCGTCGGCCTGCGGACTGAAGGGTCCTGGGTTCGATTCCGGTCAGGGGCATGTACCTTGGTTGTGAGCACAATCCCAATAGGGAGCGTGCAGGAGGTGGCTGATGGATGTTTCTCTCTCATCGATGTTTCTAACTCTCTATCCCTCTCCCTTCCTCTCTGTAAAAAATCAATAAAATATATTAAAAAATAAAAAGAATCCCGTGCTGGCTAAAATCATAGGCGCCGGCTCGGAATTCATTTCCAAGCGGATGTCTATTTGGAAAGGGCAGGCCGGCCGCTGTGTCGGCTCACGGTGCTGTGGCTGCAGTAAAATGTCACCCTCTGAAAAGCGAGCGCGATCACTTTGACAGTGAAGTCGTATTTTAAAGTAAAATGGTATGTGCAGAAGTCCATTCGAGGGGAGACTATTTGACCCTGGCCTTGGCTTGGGCCACTGGGCAGGCGGTTCCAATGTGTATTTCGCGCACCCCTGGTTTACAAGGGACCCAACTTCAAATTAGCATTAGATATGCAGGTTTTGTCAAAATGTATTTTATTGATTTTTTACAGAGAGGAAGGGAGAGGGATAGAGAGTCAGAAACACCCATGAGAGAGAGACATCGACCAGCCGCCTCCTGCACGCCCCACAGTGGAGATGTGCCCGCAAGCAAGGTACATGCCCCCGACCGGAATCGAACCAGGGACCTTTCAGTCCACAGGCCGAAGCTCTATCCACTGAGCCACACCGGTTCTCTGTTGAACCAGCAACCTTTTGATGCATGGGACGATGCTCAAGCACCTGAGCCACTCCAGCGAGGCACAACAGATTAAAAAAAAATTTTTTTTTATTGATTTCAGAGGGAGAGGGAGATCTAGGGACATCAATGATGAGAGAGAATCGTTGATCGGCTGCCTCCTGCACGCCCCCAACTGGGGACCGAGCCTGCACCCGGGCATATGCCCCGACCTGGGATCGAACCATGACCTCCTGGTTCGTAGGTTGACGCACAACCACCGAGCCACACCGGCTGCGTGCACAGAAGCTTTTTGCTATCAGTCAGATTTGCACTCTGACTTCTGTTTATTGGATAATGTTCCTGATTTGTACTAGCGACAGGGGTAGAAATGAGGTGACCTGGGAAAGCGGTCTTAATATTAAGCTGAAATATTATGATGGTTACCACTGGCTGAAGGGTGACAATTTCCCACGGTTTGACCCGATGTATGCTGGGTGATAAACACGCACCAAAGCAGTGGCTAATCCGATTCATGCTTTGAATCGGTGAGAGCTTTTTGCTTGTTTTCCAGAACCGCTGTAGCTATGGGCTTTGGGCGAGAACCTTCACGGAGCTGTGGGAGGTACTGTTTCAATTTTTTCGTTGCAATTTTTATTGGAATCACTGGGAGACTTGTCTGTCAGCTGTTTGCTGCGCCAATCTTTCTCTCAGCTATCTGCTTCTTTGTGTTTTAAGGTGGCCATTTAGAACTTGAATACCCAGGCGCACAAAATGTGCCCACGCCTTGAGTAGCAAGTAAATGAACCGGTAAAGAGAATTCTAGTTTCAATTTGTAGACCTTGACATTTGTATCCAGATTTGTCCCAGGGTAAAGAAGGTACAGTATGTTTTTCGGTTAATTCTCGGCAAGAACCCCTAAAGATAGCGGACATAGAGAAATGCTAACTGCCCCTTTTTCAACACCCTGGAAAACAAATATTAGCTGTATTTTGGTGGAAAGGGTTTGGAATATGAGACATCTTTATTGAAAAAACAAAAAGACGAAAGATAACGTATACTAAAATAATTTGGATTTCACAGCTAATACCCTACTAATATTTTTAGTTTGGCACCATCTGTTTATCTGAAATTAAATTTCTGGCAAACAGTCATGCCAGGAGATGCTGTTTGTATTTATATGTGCAGCTGAGGAGAAGAATAGTAAAATCTGAGTGGAAGAAATATGTTTATAAAATGTTCTGTTGTTTTTTTGTTTTTTTTTAAATCGGAGTTGGCTGAGAAAGTGACTTTTTAATCTAGTGGCAGCTGATTTCATTTGGCTGGTGTTCCGTCTACATAGTTTACGTTGGAGACAGACCGTTTGTTTTCTATTTGGAGGCAGAATAACAAACAGAGCCGTTCGCGCTATGGGCAGGAGCAGGAGATTGCAAACCTCTTCTTCTCCCTATTAACCTCCCTTTCTCATTATCTCTCGTTGGTTTGTTTGTTTGTTCCTCCACCCAAGTGGCACACAATCGGCCTGTGCACCAAAAGCCCGCGTGGCAAACTGTAGGCTACCCCGTTGCCCTCTTGTTTTCGTTCGGCTGGAAGAAAGGCTCAGTCTACCTGCGAATTGGCACTTGTTTACAGGAGAGCCGAATGGTGGCTTTTGAGACGATGATGACTCGGGGGAATCGCTCCTTGTCACGCTGGCTGACAAATAGAATCACCGCACTCGTGGTGAGTCCCGGGGTAGGGGTGGGGGTCCACCGGGAGCCGGCTTCTTCCCAGCTGAGTGTTAATTAAAGCCCGCCACCTCTTGCCACCTCGCTGTGCCCCAGCTCCACTTCGATATCCTCCAGCCACCTCTTCAATCAACAACACGTGTAAGGTGTCTGCTTCCGGCGCTCCCACCCCCACGGCAAAGGCGGCGGTTAGGAGAGGGCTTTTATAGCGTTGCTTCAGCGTCCGGACGCCTCAGCCTCCACTGAAACATTCGTATCTGTCACTGACTTGACATCATGGAAACTTCCCAGGTGAGATGGGCATTTCATAGAAAAAAAAAGAGAGATCTGGCTTTTTTTGTCTTTGTACTCAAACATGTAAAGCACAGGTCTCCTTGTGCTCACCCCATAAACCCACTTTTCTCAGTGGGCAGCATGAAATGATCGCGGTATGTGCCAGCTTCTCTTAATACAGTGGTGCCTCGAGATACGAGTTTAATTCGTTCCGTAACCTTGAGGCGTGGGAAACTATGAGACGCTCGAGTCGCGGTAAACTGATGGGTCGTGTATAGCCGGCTGATCCGCGCGATGACTCCTATCTCAAATGTTGCTCGTATTTCAAAGCAAAAATCACTCGCTCGATGGCTCGTATCTCAAAAATCTCGTGTGTCAGGGCACTTGTATCTCGAGGTACCACTGTCTTGGGAAACAGCGCGTTCTGTGGAATGCAGAGGCTGGCTTTCGGTGACGAACTTATTGCTCATAAAGTGCAGTACATTCTGAAAGGGAATGGATGCATTCGTTGGCTCCGCTGCTGTAATAAAACATCACAGGCCGCGTGGCTTCAATAACAGAAATTTGTTTCTCTCAGTTCTGGAGGCTGAGAAGTCCAAGGCTGAGATGCTAGCTGATTCAGATCCCGGTAAACACTCTTTTCCTGGCTTGCAGACGGCAGCCTTCTTGCTGTGCATCACACGGCAGAGAAAGAGAGAGAGAGAGAGAGAGAGAGAGAGAGAGAGGGAGAGAGAGAAAAAGAGAGAGAGAGAGAGAGAGAGAACATTTTTCTTCTTATAAAGCTACATCCAACAGTCCCATATGCTTAAAACTCTACCCTATGACCTCATGTTTCCTTAATTACATTCTAAAAGCCCAATCCCAGGAATAGTCATGTTGGGGGTTAGGCCTTCAACGTATGGATTTGGGGAGGACACAATCCATTTATTGGACCGGACTAAGAGGCCCTTTCATATCAGGACTCTCAACTTACCGTAAAAAGAACCCACTTTAAAAATTAATATTATTCTCTTTAACTTTCAGATCTCGAAAAGAAATCCGTTTTTAGGATTTTATTTACAGTTTGAGAACATGCCAAACTAATCTATGGGGTATTCAGTCAGCATAGTCACTCTGGGGGGAGGGGCAAGTGGCTAAAAGGAGGCATGAAGGGGTCTTCTGGGACGCTCCGATGCTCCCTTTCATTTGGGCACCAATTCACAGGATATGATCAGCCGAAACTGGTTTGGCTCAGTGGATAGAGCGTCGGCCTGGGGACTGAAAGGTCCCAGGTTCGATTCTGGTCAAGGGCATGTACCTTGTTTGTGGGCACATTCTCAGTATGGAGTGTGCAGGAGGCAGCTGGTCAATGTCTCCTGCAAAAAAAAAAAAATCAATAATATATATATATATATATATTTTTTTTTTAAAAGAATATGATCAGTTTGGAAATATTGGCTGAGCTGTTCATATATGATCTGTGCACTTTTCCTATCTGTATGTTTCAGGACAATCTTTTAAAAAAAAAAGAAATCTAAATGATGCATTTAATACCATATATAAGCTGCCCAATTCTCCCCTTTTCCAACCCAGAAGCAGAGAAGACAGGTCTCCTCCAGTTCGGAGAGCCGGCGGAGGTTAAACGGAACGTGTTGTAACAGATGAAGAAGACCAGCCTCGTACAAGGCTGCGCATAATATCTTCCCGCAGGCGCACGCAGAACTGCAGACGCAGTGGAAATTTCTGGCTGACACCGCCGGGTGCTGTTTGGCTCGGCCTGGTAGCCCGGCAGCCGGAGGCTGGAGAGCCCTGTTTCCGGGGAGAGGAGGGGGGGGCTTTCTCTGGGGGGGCGGTGCGGCCTCCCGGTCAGGGCCACAGCCTGCGCCTTCTCCAGAGGGACAGCGGCCGGACACCGGTTGTCAATAAACACCGCCGGGTTCCAGAAGCCCCAGCTGCCCGAGGAGGAGGAGGAGGAGGCTTTGGGTCTGGGCAAGGGCCCAACTGCCTTGCCTAGATGATGTGTGCGGCTGGAGCGTCACGTGACACGTTTGTCCCCCTGGAAATCAGTGTCCTTAAAAGCTTCCTGGTCCCAGACTCAAGGGATCTGTTTGCCTGCCCATCTCAGAGCCCAAGAAGACATGAACGGGCATCTTGCAACAGAAGGGTTTATTTTAAGGAGGTGGCATTCATGCAGAGAGAGAGAGAGAGAGAGAGAGAGAGAGAGAGAGAGAGAGAGAGATACAGGTGAACGAATGTCCAAAGTCCTGTTCCCTGTGGCTCCCAGGGGGGGTTCCACAGGGAGAAATCACTCATCACGCTGACTCAGGGAAGTGGGGTTGTGGTCTCCGCTAATTGGCCGGCGCGAGGGTAGGGGGCTCATTAGTCACCGCGGCTGGTCCTGATGTCAGACGGGGCGTCACTTCGTCTGGTTCGGCTGCTTTTCTGGGTCAGGACCGGAGCGCAGCTTCGCTCGGGTTGGACCAAGTCTTTGTCTCTGTGGTCCCGGGGCTCAGCTCAGGCTATTGTTCCCCGGATTATGCTATGTCAACCAGCACCTCATTGTCCCCGGGACCTCACAATGAAGGGGGCGGACGTGCAAGGGGGAAGGAGGCAGGTGAGTCAGGTTGTGAAGGAGGCCGGTTGGAACCAGAAAGCAAGGGGGAAAGGTCATACTAAAGAAACCACGCTTGGCCGAAACCGGTGTGGCTCAGTGGATAGAGCGTCGGCCTGCGGACTGAAGGGTCCCAGGTTCGATTCCTTTCAAGGGCATGTATCCTGGTTGCGGGCACGTCCCCAGTAGGGGGAGTGCAGGAGGCGGCTGGTCCATGATTCTCTCTCATTGATGTTTCTAACTGTCTATACCTCTCCCTTCCTCTCTGTAAAAAATCAATAAAATAAAAAAATAAAAAGAAACCAAGTTTGTACTCAGTCACACCCCCGAGACGGAGCTGGTCTTCCCGCAGACAATGGCAGTTCCAGAGTTTGCACTTGTCACCTCCCAGGTTCGCAAATAGGTGGCCGGAACGCCGGCTCCTGCTCCATTGTTCCAGCTCTCCATCCCAGTTTATTGTTTCACTTTGTACTGTAACTTCCCCCGGAACATTAGCAGCGCCGGCCAGTTGCATGTTGAATGTGTTCACAGCCTCTCTCTCTGCAGGGCTGGCTGTGCACGGGGCTAATGGAAAGCTCATTGTTTCGCGAGTGCAGGCTTTTGCAACGATTACCTCGCTATTCTTGTCTGTCTTTGTAAAGCGAGCGCATTTCCTTGTGCTCACCTTTTATAAGTCGTGAGACGGCATTTTAAAATACAGTAACTGGATAAGATGTCTGTGTGTGGGGAGGAGGGTGGGGGGGGGTTTCCTTCAAGGATCTTCTGGCCGGTCTGATCGTCAAAATGACATAAGCCAGATTAGCAGGAGAAAGACAAATTCAAGTTTAACCTCCTGTGTACATGGGTGATACCCAGGAAAACTGAGTAACTCCCCGAGTTAGCAGAAGCCGTTACCTTACATGCCATCTTCAGCTAAAGAGAAAAGAAGATGTTGAGGCCCTGACCGGTTTAGCTCAGTGGATAGAGCGTCGGCCTGCGGACTGAAAGGTCCCAGGTTCGATTCCGGTCAAGGGCATGTACCTTGGTGGCGGGCACATCCCCAGTAGGAGGTGTGCAGGAGGCAGCTGGTTGATGTTTCTCTCTCATTGATGTTTCTAGCTCTCTATCCCTTTCCCTTCCTCTCTGTAAAAAATCAATAAAATATATTTTTTAAAAAAGATGTTGAGGATGGAGGTGACCAGGAAAAGCACAGTGAAGGACGGCAAGGCTATTACACAGGCTTAAACCCATGCCTTCTCCAGGGACAGTGAAGGCAGCCCCTCACAGGTAGAGACTTACCTTGCTTTTCAGAGCTTCTCCCCTGCCTGCTGTTTCTGAATATCCACCGGACTAAAGTAACATCTCCAAAGAGGCCTGGTTTGAGGTGGCACATTCTGCTCCCCTAATGCTTTTCCAAGACATGGCGGAGCTCTGTCATCATTTCCCTGCAGAATGTTCCTCTGTGCTTTTTAAGTTGTTGAAAAATCCCGATTTTGTGTTTGTGGGGTGTGCGGTGCTTTAAGTTAAGAGACTTTATATATATATATATATATATATATACATATATATATATAATTTTTTATTACTTTTTTAAAAAGAGGAAGGAAGAGGGATAGAGAGCTAGAAACATCGATGGGAGAGAAACATCGATCAGCTGCCCCCTGCATGCCCCCTACTGGGGATGTGCCCGCAACCAAGGTCCATGCCCATGCAGGCCGATGCTCTATCCACTGAGCCAAACTGGGCTCAGCAAGTTAAGAGACTTTAGCCCAGCGGTTCTCAACCTGTGGGTCGAGACCCCTTTGGGGGTCGAATGACCCTTTCACAGGGGTCGCCTAAGACTATCGGAAAATGCAGATATTTACATCACGGTGCATAACAGTAGCAAAATTTCATGGTTGGGGGTCACCACCACATGAGGAACTGTATGCAAGGGTCGCGGCCTTAGGAAGGTTGAGAACCACTGCTTTAGACATTCTCGTTCTTTGTGTGGGTAAATTTTCAGGCATTTGGGAGGCAGCTATTTTTTCATCATTACCCATCTTTTGACGCTCAGCATGTTTTTGGACCACTGGTGGCGGATTTTCCGCGAGCTTGCTGCAGTAGATTCTTAGGCCTACCTCAGACACAGTCTACAGCAGCCAGCTCTCTGTCATTCTTCCAGATCATGCAAGTGAATCACCAAATCGGTAACGGCAGGCGTGGAGAAATCCCTCTCCTCAAAGCATATCCCTCCTGGACAGAACTACTGTTATTATTTCAGATGAATTTCCCCGGTTGATGCCGCTGGTTGTGAAATACCTCTGCGGTGCAGAGCGCAGTAAGTCATCTTCAGTTCCAGGCCTTCCTGCGAATCCATCCGCCCGGGCCTTTCCAGCTGGACAGATGGCAGAGAGCAGGTGGACGGGGCAGTGGGGGTGGGGGCAGGAAGTGGAGTAGAAAATGCGGCGCTTCTGGCGGGAGAAAGCGGGCAGACATCACGGTGGCAGCCTGGAGGCACGCTGTAGGGGCGGGCAAGAAGGAACAACAGAGCAACGACAGTGACCACAAAATGGTACATAACTGCTGGAGCAGGGATCCCTAAGCTTGTTCGATGATAAGAACACGGATGGCACAGAGGCCGGGAATTATGGGACATTGACCCCGGGTTATGCTTTATTCACCCCGGGTTATGCTTTATTTATGCCATGCGACTTCTTAGGGGAGAAATCTCTGCATTTTATTTTTTAAAAAATATATTTTATTGATTTTTCAGAGAGAGGAAGGGAGAGGGATAGAGCGTCGGTCTCTGGATTGAAAGGTCCCAGGTTCGATTCCTGTCAAGGGCATGTATCTTGGTTGCGGGCACATCCCCAGTAGAGGGTGTGCAGGAGGCAGCTGATCGATGTCTCTCTCATTGATCTTTCTATCTCTCTATCCCTCTCCCTTCCTCTCTGTAAAAAATCAATGAAATATATTTAAAAAAAAAAAGAAATATTTACATATTTGCTGCTCTTAGGAAGTTTACTATCTGGAACGCAGATGATAATGGCAGTGATTTTGGAGGAGGTGCCGATGACAATGGCGGTGATGCTAGTGATTCCAACGCTGCTGATGATAATGGTGATGACGATGATGTCCAAGAAACAGAAAAAGAGAAGAAATCCCTCTTTATGATTGACATTAAAGAAAAAAATGAAATCAATGGTTTCTTCTCCCTGCTCTCCGTTAATGTAACATCTTCGCTCAGCAGTGATACTCTTCCTGGCTGGTTCATCTTTCTTTCCCTGCAGCTTAATACTTGCTTCATCTTCAGCAGATACAGTGGTACCTCGAGATACGAGTGCCCTAACATACGAGATTTTTGAGATACGAGCCGTCGAGCAAGCGATTTTTGCTTTGAAATACGAGCAACATTTGAGAAAAGAGTAATCTCGTGGATCAGCCGGCTGCACACGACCCACCAGTTTACCGCCACTCGAGCGTCTCATAGTTTATCACGCCTCAAGGTTACGGAACGAATGAAACTCGTATCTCGAGGTACCACTGTACTACAATTCACGGCTTCTGAGGATGGAAGCTTGGGCAGAGGATTCTCTCGGCCTCTGCCACTCTGTATTTTGGTGCCCGGCGCTTGCTCCACAAGCTGAGAGCTGTGAGTCATGATTCCCATATGGCGGGATTCCCTCCCTCCTCCCTCCCTCAGTCCACACGCCTGCCCGACCATCTGCTGCCACTCTCAAGGTTATGGAGCAAGACATGAAAGAGGGACGCAAAAGGAAAACACCAGGAAAAAAAGAGCCCTATTTTACAAATAAACGTGAAAAAAACAAAAAAAGATGTGCTTTCTTATTACAAAGGCAATTTGTATTCATTACAGGAGAGTCAGAAAATGAAGCGCAATAACCAAACCAAACAAAGCAGTCTCCCTCAGAGCATCATTCATCACGCTAACCGTCTCCTTGTGCGTTTTTCTAACCCGGCATCCTCTGTCTATGGAGCTAGTTGGCCAACAAAATGAGATTATTATCACATTATTTTGTAACTTGTGTGTTGTTGTTTTTTTTACACTGAATCAGGAACATCTTTCCGTGTCTGTAAACATACCCCACGCTAGCATTTGTCATGTGTAAGGAGTCTTCGCTATGTAAAACATTGCTGATGTTTATATGCAAAAATTAGTAAGATCGTCTGTGCCTCATGTGGGTTTAACAGATTTTCCCCTAAAACCTTTAGGCCACTTCCGTATTTTTTGCTTCTACAAACAAAGCTCTAAGGAATATTCTGGTCGCTCACTTTTTGCATCTACTCATAATTCTGGAAGGATTGCATCAGCCACTCTGTCCGCTGGGTTTACTCTCCATCCTTCTGTGCCTTGCCCTTGTCCTTACAGAGAGTTCTTCATTAAAGCCTTCTCGCTCACCCCATGGGGGTGCGCCATCTGTTTCCCGGCAGGCCTCTGGCTGGTGAGAGCATGCTCAGATTGCTGGCACATTCTGAATCCCTAACGGCCTGCCTGCATGTGGGAACCTGGGATGGATCATCTAGAAAGATCCGGAAGTCCCTTTTCTCCTTTGACTCGAGGCCTGGACACCAGTGAACATTGCCCAGCGACCAGCCGTCTCTCATTTCTTTCTCCTGGACCTCTCTGTCACCATTTGGCCATCTCTCAGCCTGTGACCGGGCTCTCTGGTAGGGCACACAGGAACCAAGAGAGACCTTCATTGCTCTCAGCTGCAGCTTTGACCACAGGGTCTGTGCTACCTTCACCTTGTACAGCGGTACCTCGAGATACGAGTGCCCTAACATATGAGATTTTTGAGATGCGAGCCATCGAGCGAGCTATTTTTGCTTTGAAATACGAGCAACATTTGAGATAGGAGTCATCGTGTGGATTGGCCGGCTGCACACGACCCACCAGTTTACCGCGACTCGAGCGTCTCATAGTTTCCCACGCCTCAAGGTTATGGGAACGAATTAAACTCGTATCTCGAGGCACCGCTGTACTTGATGCCTGAAACCCTCCCTGGAATCACTGTAACCTGGGAGAGGTGGTGTGGCCATTTGAAAACTTCCTTTAAAGACCCGAGTTCATAGCCCAATTTGTTTCTGCAGTTCTTTCTCCATTCTAGCTTTAAATGCTATTGCAGTCTTCGTCTGAAATAGCCAGAGCTATATTTTTAGAACTTCCCTGATACAATCTCTTCTGGGATCCTGCCTTTCCCGTGAATCGGGAGAAATTTGTTTTCTTAAAAGTCTACATCCAATTGTACCTCCCTTGCCTTTTCGATTTTCGAGATAAAGCTATTATATTGCTTTGTTTTAAAGGTTCTTCACACTCCGTTTAGCCGATTGTTCTTGGGTGTTGAGAATTAAGTGTCTGGCCCATTTTGTGAGTGTGTGTGTGTATGTACCTCTGTTCAATGAAAATGCTAACAAGGTTAGTCAATAATACCAAATAGGCTTCATGTTAGTGAGATGAAACCTTTTTTTTTTTTTAAATATATTTTATTGACTTTTTACAGAGAGGAAGGGAGAGGGATAGAGAGTTAGAAACATCGATGAGAGAGACATAGATCAGCTGCCTCTTGCACGCCTCCTACTGGGGATGTGCCCACAACCCAGGTACATGCCCTTTGACCGGAATGGAACCTGGGACCTTCCAGTCCGCAGACCGATGCTCTATCCACTGATAAAGCAAGATGAAGCTTCTTTATGTCTCTGTATTTGGAGTTCCCATCTTCTCACTGTGCTCTAGGCCCCTGCTACTCGGTACATTGCCTTGTTCCGTAATTCCAGTTCCTGGAGGTGGAAACTTAGAAGGAGTTTGGTTTCAAAGTCAGAAAGATCTGGAGTTAATCCAATCACTTACTGGCGTTGTCACTTTAAGGCTGCTTCCTTTACTGAGTCTCCAGTCTCCTGACCTGCCTCCCAAGGTTGCTGTGAGAAATAAATGCGATGACCTACGTGGACATAATCTAGCAGGACAGGTGCAAATAGGCTTCCTCAGACTTTGTAACGTTCTCCTCCTTCCGCCTTCTCTTTTTCTCCTCCCCAGCTCTCTCCCTCCTATCCACTCACCCCTTCCCAGCTCCTCCTGCTCCCCTTCTTTATTCTCCCCTCCTCTCCCCACCTCACTGCACCCTTCCCCTCTTACCATTTTCCCTCTTCCTCCCCCCCACTTTCCTTCCTCTCCTCCCTTCTCCCTACTTCTTTCTCCTCCACATTTCCTCTCCTCCCTCTTTTCCTTTTCTTCCTTCCCCCCTCCCCTCTCCTCTCCACCTTTCAGACTGTAAGATTGACATTACAATAAGCAGGATGAAAAACCAGGTCAGAAACATGTCAGATAGAGTTCCATGTCTCCTTAAAAAAAATAAAAAAATGAAAAAAAGACCGTAAAAGTACAGTGGATTGTACTCCGAAGGAAAACTCTCAATTATAAATCCATTACTCCAGGGCTCTTTCATGAACTCTCTTCTCAGAACAAGGACACAAAGAATGACAGGAAGTTGCTTATAACAGTCATTATTTCCCCGTCTCTGAAAAAGGCCCGGCCGATGTGCCAGAGACGGAAGGTTTGGCAGGGCGCATCTCAAGATAAACTCTCCAAGCGGTTACATAATGTGGCAAATTATCTTCTCCGGTGTCAGGGAGCCGCTGGCTGACATGAGCCAGTGGAGCGATTCTGAGCTGTTTGGACCTGGAAGGCTGATCCCTGATTTCAGGAAAGAAACTGCTGGATCAGCGGACGGGGCTGGCGAGAGGAAGGCATCCGGCCCTTTGCGACAGAATCCCGCCTTCCCTCGCCCCCTCTTCCTCAGTGTTTACACATTCTCAGCGTTCCCAGGAACACAGGTCGTTCTGAGGGAATTTTAAGAATGTGCCCCACAATGCTATCACCGAATATATTTGTGTCTTAACTTGTTACGACGTAATATTTTCTGTATAGTATATACAAAGTGATAGAGGTAATATAGACTGTATATGTAGAATGTGAGACATCCTAAAATATAAACACACAGGGGCTGGGACATTAACATCTGGGCCCTCTTTGTGATTCTACTTCTCCCACCCAAATACCTGCTCTCCTAAGTCTTGCATTCTCTTTTATTAATAGCAAAGCACTTTTACCACATACAGACAGATTCCTGAACAATTTGTTTACTTTGCCTTATTTTTGAGCCTTATAAAAATGGCATTATAAGAATGTAGTGGGTTTTTTTTAAACTCATGTTTCTAACATTCATCAATTGATTCATCTTGTTTTCTGTAGCTGAAGTCCATTCCTTTTTACTACTATTCTTTTAAAAAATGTATACATTTTGCCCTGACTGGTTTGGCTCAGTGGATAGAGCATGGGACTGCAGACTCAAGGGTCCCAGGTTCGATTCCGGTCAAGGGCATGTACCTTGGTTGTGGGCACATCCCTATTACGGGGTGTGCAGGAGGCAGCTGATCGATGTTTCTCTTATCCATGTTTCTAGCTCTCTATCCCTCTCCTTTCCTCTCTGTAAAAAATCAATAAAATATATTAAAAAATAAAAAAATGTATACATTTTTATTGATTTCACCCAGGAAGGGAGAGGGAGAGAGAGAGAGAAACATCAATAATGAGAAAGAATCAGTGATCGTGCTGCCTCCTGCACGCCCCCTACACGGATCGAGCCTGCAACCCAGGCAGGTGCCCTTGACCAGAATCGAACCTGGGACCCTTCAGTCTGCAGGCTGACATGCTACCCACTGAGCTAAGCCAGCCAGGGCTACTCCTCCTCTTCCCTTCCCTTTGGTGCACACACCACAGTCCATTTATCTGTAGCGCTATCTGTGAACATTTCGGTTGTTCGTTGTTTTCAGGGGTTTCCCTAACAGCCTTGTTACTAGAGATGAGAAATATACTAAAAAGCGTTTTCGGTGTTCCTTTGTCAAACGGGCGCAAACACTGGATTGATCTGCCTTTGAGCTTTAGCCGTTTCATCACTGCCATTTATCACGGAGACAAACTTCGATGCGGAGGAAGAAGTGATTTGCTCATGCTCTGTCGCCACCGCTGTTCTTTCCACTCCTATCAATTCTGCCCGCAGTTCCGGCTCTCCGTGTTCTCCTCCCCGAACAAAGAGCCGCTTCTCTTTCGCCACAGCTAGGACTCGAAAGGTATTTATTTTGATCTCACCAAACTTATGATCGGGGAGGCGATGTATTCCAGCCGAAATCATAGAAGCTCCAGAGGCGGAAAGCGTTGGGTTGTAAATACAGTGGTACCTCGAGATACGAGTTTAATTCGTTCCGTGACCTTGAGGCGTGGGAAACTATGAGATGCTCGAGTCGTGGTAAACTGGTGGGTCGTGTGCAGCCGGCCGATCCGCGCCATTACTCCTATCTCAACTGTTGTTCGTATTTCAAAGCAAAAATCGCTCGCTCGACGGCTCGTATCTCAAAAATCTCGTATGTTAGGGCACTCGTATCTCGAGGTGCCACTGTACTGGCATCAGCACGGGTGGCAGGGGCAGACTTGGCAGATGACCTTCTCCTCCCCATCCTCGTCTCCTCATCTGCTCACCCGCCTTCCTCACAACCGGCTCACGGGTCCTGTGAGGTCAGGGAGTGAGAAATCCGATCAGCAGGCCCACTGGCCGGAGCCTGGCCGAGGGACTAGTGATCTCACCGTCGCAGCTGTTTCTGGCCGGGCCCCCTGTCCGAATTCTGTTATGCAAAGGGAGAGAGGAGAGATCTTTCTGGAGTTTGCTGAATCATGGTTGCTGAAGCTCAACATTATTCACAGGCCAAAGTGGCACATTCTGGGGAGGCAAATTCTGCTCCCCCTCAGGAACATGTAAAAGATAACTAGGTTATTTTAATGATTACAAACTCAGTAATTTTTATCACTATACATATTTTTAAAAAGATGCTCTCAGTTTGTCCGATGGTTGCGGGGTTATTGTTAAGCTGATTAAAAAGATACTCCCTCTGCCAAAACCGGTGTGGCTCAGTGGATAGAGCGTCGGTCTGTGGACTGAAGGGTCCCGGGTTCGATTCCCATCAAGGGCATGTATGTTGGTTACAGGCACATCCCCAGGAGGCAGCTGATTGATGCTTCTCTCTCACTGATGTTTCTAACTCTCTATCCCTCTCCCTTCCTCTCTGTAACAAATCAATAAAATGTATTTTTAAAAAATAATAAAATAAAAAGATACCCTCTGACTCAATAATTTTAAGAGTTTTAAGAAAAAACAATCAGTGATTTACACTTAAGGCATGTATCTTTAAACCAGTGGTTCCCAAACATTTTTGGCCACGCCCCACCTAAGCACCTCTAAAATCCTCATGCTCCCTCCCCTTGACATAAACTTATTATTATCCAAAAAGCGAGCTCCTATTCACGTGAAGGAAGCCTAAAAGGCCATTAACTTGGTCTAAACAAGCTTCCAGAGAACACGGCATCCATGCAAGAGAAAAATCAAAGAACGAAAGGACAGTTCACGTCCTGAGGAAGAAACCACTAAGCCATTGTTAAAATAATAACATGAAGTGATCTGAAAAAAAAAAATAGCGAATAAAGTTCCAAAAACATATCTACTGAAATGCATACGTATGTCACAATATATATTTATATACCGTACAGGAGGCCCCTAGAACCATAAGAAGCGCCCAGAATTCACTGTGAATAACTCTTTTTTAAAAAATATATTTTATTGATTTTTTTCACGGAGAGGAAGGGAAAGGAATAGAAAGCCAGAAACATCGATGAGAGAGAGACATCGATCAGCCGCCTCCTGCACGCCCCCTACTGGGGATGCGCCCGCCACCAAGGTACATGCCCCCGACGGGAATCAAACCTGGGACCTCTCAGTCCCCAGGCTGATGCTCTATCCACTGAGCCAAACCGGTTTCAGCAATAACTCATTCTTGAATTACCCCCCTCAACCATCAAATTGCCTCCCTGTGGGCCCTGTGCCCCACGTTGGAACTGCTGCTTTAAACACAGGGATGTCAATGGCCTCTCCGTGGGACTTGGGCTTCGTACAGTATAATGGCCGAGTACCAAGGGCGAGAGAGTGAGGTGAAAGATACGTGCCAGCATCACCGGGAGGCTTTTAAAAAATGTCTGCCTTCAACTCCCAGAAATTCTGATTTCACTGGTCGGGCATGGATTTAGGGGTTGATACTGTATTTTGATAAGCTGCCGAGGTGATTTTGGGCGGCCGCGGTTCAAAACCACCGCCCGCATGCAGAGCCTAGGAAACAAGAGATTTGCCTTTCCAAGTGTCTGCTCCCAGCAGCGTTTTCTTTACAATTTATTGGGCTTCAGAGTTCCAGTCACATCTTGAGATACTCAAAGGCCTGCCAGCGAAATATGATCAGCAAAGTGCCCAGAGCAGTTGAATATCTAGATTCGATTTTACAGAGATCCATAGCCTCCCTTTGGCTGCTTCAGAATGACGGTGGACTGGGTGAGCGCCCATGTGTTTGACCCAGAATATTCTGGAAAGGTGCAAAGGCTGAGCTGAAGAACTAGACTGGGACTTCTGGTTGCCCTGTCATGGAAGGGACAGTTAAATGAATCCAATGCCAAGGGAAGTTTCTCCCATACTTCCTGAAGATACAATCTACACCTTAGAAACCAATGCCCTTGTTTTATTATTTGCTCTGTAGCTGAAAGAAGGAGATACAGGTGAACGTTCGCCAGGCCTCATCCGAGGAACTCTCGGTAGATGCCACAAGGAATTAAGATCCTGTTACTTTTTAACCTGACACAAGATGTCACCATTGCTCCTGTGCTGTTGACAGGAACAGTATGAACTTGAACGGCAGTGAGAGTGCCTTCTGTTGACGGCGTCCATCAGCCCACAGCCCATTCCATTCTAGCCAAGTTCCGGTAGTTCTGTACAAGCACGTATTGGATTTTGACCCTTATATCAGATATGGAACCAAGTTCCTATCTCTTTGTGAACACTTGAGGAAGGAACTTTGGTGGAGGTGATTGTAAAAAAAGATGACATTTTTATAGGATAACTGGAAAATTGGAGATCATGTTTTCATTTGGCCTCGCTGCTCCTGGAAATGTTGAACTGATCTCCTGGTGCCAAAGTAGAAAAAAAAAAGGCATGCACATTATCAGGGTACCAATGACTAAGAAGTGGGGAGGTAAAAGATCTCTGTCAATGGGGAAGAAAGAGGGACATCTGTAATACTTTCGACAATAAAGATAAATTCCAAAAAAAATAAAGATCTTTGGATCACCAAAACGTCGTTGGAGATGTTGCCAAGATGGAAAAAGTCATATCCACAGAGTTTCTCTTCCACAGCTGTACTGGTGTGTGTGGCGGTTGGAAGAAATACTATCTAAAGACACTTGGAGGGGAAGATGGTGGACTCAGTATAGCTGAGTGTAGAATTTTGGAAGTGGAGACACATGACTGGGAACATTAAGTGATAGTGAGACTGGTGCATCCTGATGCTCTGCCATTCCCCTATACTACCCTCCTCTATATAAACATTCAACATCACAAAGGATATCCACGTGGAGAGAAACCAAGATGGCGGCATAGGCAAACACCTGAACTTGCTGCTGTGCGCAACCACTTCAAAACCACAACTGAAAGACAAAACAGACATCATCCAGAGCCACAGGAAGGCTGGCTGAGTGGAAATGCAATTAGAAGGGAAGAGCAAAGCACACTGAGACTCAGAGGAGCTGCGGAAATAAAGTGCAGAGGTACGGAGGTGGGCGAACGAGAGGGCTGGCAACTGAGTATGCAGCTGGCTTTCTCAATCCTCAGGGAGAAGCAGCTCCTGACTGCTCTGAACTCCAGTTCGAGGTGAGACTCTGGGGACCCAGATTTATATGGGGAGAAGCTGGACTGTCTGTCAGTGGGCGGAACTCGAGGGTGGCTTTCTCTCAGGGGTGCTCGCAGTGACGACCAAGAGACATTGAGACTCCGGGGCCTCTTACGGGAGGCTGACAGGAAGCTATTGGTGTTTGTTCCGCCCTGAGACCCCGCCCCATCCAAGCTGTGTGCAGAGGCTTTTGCATATGAATGGCCTGGTCCTTTGAAATCTAAACTTACCTAACAAACTGCAGCTGGGTCAGGAAGACCCAAAACATCTAAATGAAGGCCCAAGGCCCCACAGCTGCTTTAATTGCTTCACAGCTGAGCCTCATCTGGCACCTAAAAAACCCAAACAAAGAAGAGGAACCTGCAGATCTCTCCGTAGCTCCTGCTGGGTAGCCTCAGGCAGAGGCTAAAATAGCACCTCCTTGGAGATCCAAGAGCCAGTGTGCCCAGGGGTCAGAGTAGGACCATCCAGATTACAACTCCTCAGACCCATAAGGGACACACTCAGGGGACAGACTCAGCAAGCACCAAAGCCTCACTGAAGCAAGTCTTGCCCCATAAGGTTGTTTCCAGCACAGAAGTTCTCCCAGCATAGACACAGCTGATCCTCACAACCAATTGACCTGGAGGTCAATTCCTCCCAGTGATACCAACAACAATCAAGGCTTAGCTACATCAAGACTGTGCACACAGCCCACAAAGGGGTGCACCCAGAGTGTCCACCTCAGGTAACTGGGAAGACTGAGAAAAGGCCGTTAAATTTAGCGAGGTATGAGAATATGAAAAACGACCAACTAGAAATTGAGCATACATGGACTGAAGTTAAAAATAATATACAGAGATCCAACAGCAGATTAGAGGATCGCAAGAATGAAGTCAAAGATTTGAAATACAAAGAAGCAAAAAATACCCAACCGGAAAAGCAAAAAAGCAAAAGGAATCCAAAAATATGAAGATAGTGTAAGGAGACTCTGGGACAACTTCAAGCGTACCAACATCAGAATTATGGGTAAGTGTGCTGCCCACATAATATGGCATGCTGTTTTACAGCAAATGTTGTGTTTTAATTATGTACTGTACATAATTGTACGTGCTATACTTTTATACAACTGGCAGGGCCCCATCACTACAAACACATAAGTAATGCATTACATTACAACATTATGATGGCTGCCAAGTTACTAGGTAATAGGAATTTTTCAACTTCATTATAATCTTATGGCCACAGTCATATATATAATCTATTGTTAACAGAAATGTTGTCATACAGCATGTGATATATATGACATTTTTTAACTTTTAAAAAATTATGTTTTTATGGATTTTGAGAGAGAGAGAGAGAGAGAAGAGCGAGAGAGAGAGACGGGCTGCTTCCTGCACACCCCCTGCTGGGATCCAGCTGGATACCTGAGCATGTGCCCTGACCATGAATCAAGCCAGCGACCTCTTGGTGCATGGGACAACACCCAACTAACTGAGCCACACTGGCCAGGGCTGTATATGGTGTTCTCAAAAAGGCAAAACTATTTAGACAGTAAGAAGATTTGCTTACCAGGTGTCGGCAGGGGAGTTATGATTAGGCAGAGAACAGAGAATCGTTAGGGCAGTGAAAACACTCTGGATGATATTGTAATGATGGGTATGTGTCATTATGCATTTGTCCAAACCCGTAGGATGTACAACAAGCACCAAGAGTGAACAGCAATGCGGACTGTGAACTTTGGGTGATGATGATACATCCGTGCGGGTTCATCAGTTGTAGCAGATGTACCGCTTGGGTGGGGGTGTTGATAATGAAGGAGGCTGTGCAGGTGTGGGGCAGAGGGGTGGGGGAATGTCTGTGCCTTCTCAAGTTTGCTGTGAACCTATAACTACTTTAAAAATTAACTCTTAAAATATTCCAGAGACTTAGAATAAAGAGAGATCCACAGGTGTTATTTAAGTATTATTATTCCAATAAATTATTATTGTGATTAAAGTTAAGAAAATAGTATCATTGATTTTTTCTAGTCAATCTAGATCAGTGGTTCTCAACCTTCCTAATGCCGGGACCCTTGAATACAGTTCCTCATGTTGCGGTAACCCCCAACCATAAAATTATTTTCTTTGCTACTTCAGCAATTTTGCTACTGTTGTGAATCATAATGTAAATATCTGTGTTTTCTGATGGTCTTAGGCGACCCCTGTGATGGGGTCCATGGACCCCCAAAGGGGTCTCGACCCACAGGTTGAGAACCGCTGATCTAGATGCAGATGTCGTTAAAGCCCTGGATTCGTCAGGGTCCTGTAAGGAAGTACATGGCATATTCCAATTAGGTCATTTTAATAAAAGGACTGTTTCCGAAGGGGTGGGCAGAGTGGAGGGACATCTCAGGGTGAGTGCAGTACTCAAGGACAGCTCGATAGAGACATTAGTGCCAATAGGTCTGGAGGACAGGAGGAGAGACAGCTTTGGGAACCATTCAACCGAAATGGTGACAGTAATATCCTGGTTTTGTTCTTTCTCCTTCCCATCTCTGCTGTTCGGCCAATTCAGCTAAGACATTTAGCGTGGTCACCGTGAGTCAGCTCCCCTGAACACGAAGCAGAGAGGAGCAAAGCAGAGAGGAGGTAGATCCCAAAGAGGAAGTGGGACATGTACAACAATGCTTCATTTTATTTTGTTTTATTTTAAAATTTCTTCCCAGTTACAGTTTAGATTCAATACTATTTCATATAAGTTTCAGGTGCACAGCATAGTGGTTAGACAATCATATACTTTACCAAGTGTTCTGCCCGAATATTTCCAGTACCCACCTGGCACTAGACACAGTTATTACAATATTATTGACAATATCCCTGAACTGTCCTTTACACCTACATCTCTCAGCAATAATTTTTAAAAATTAATTTTTATCACAGAATTTTACAATTTCATGTGATTCTACAAGTTTGTCAATGAAAATGAATAATCTCTCTTCCCCCACCGTTCAATTCTTGTCACCCACTTTTAGGAGTCAACTGCTTTTGATTCTATTAACTATTTTTTTCCCTGGGACTTAACCTCCTTATTTTAAATCAACACTGACATTTCTAATATTTTTCTAATTCTATTTTATTGATTAATTTCTCACTACAGAAGCTGGGGATTAACTCTTGTTAACACAAAAAGAAAAAGCCAAAGTCAGAGGCAACAAGCAGTTATTTGAGATCCAAAGAATAGCTATTCAGGAAGCACTGATTCAGGCCCAAACCCAAAGTGTTCCAATTAGGAGCTGAAGGCACGCGGTCTTTATGAGAAAAGGAAAGGCAACAGTTACATCAACAGCAAGAAGAAGTTTCTATTGGTGTCAATGAGCTGAGTTGTTCTTGAGTTATACATGGTGGTGTTAGTCTATATATATATAAAAGCTTAAGTGACCGTTACAACCGAATGACCGGAATAACTGGTCGACCAATCGCTATGATGCACACTGACCACCAGGGGACAGACGCTCAATGCAGGAGCTGCCTCCTGGTGGTCAGTGCACTCCCACAGTCAACCTCCCTTGGCTGGATGGCGCCCCCTCCCCCCCAATGGACTTCAATCCCCAGGCAGGCTGAGGAACCCCGCTGATGCACAAATTTGTGCACCAGACCTCTAGTTCTAAATAAAGTCCTCAATCTCAGTCCTTGTCATCAGGAGGTTTGCTTTCCTCCTAGCTATACAGGCTGTTGTTTGGAAGACACTGTTGGTCTGGCCTACTGCAAAGGTGATTAGCCCAGTTCAAACATTGCGAAGGTTTGAGGAGTCCAAGGCAGTTCCTCTGGAATGGCAGCTCTGATTCTATTTTAAAGTGTCTCCATTTATATTATTTTTCTGCTCTTACCCTCAGCTTCCCTTCCTATCTCAGACTGAGTTCCAAATCACATCTACTTACACTACCCCTTCCTAAACTACGGTTAAACCAACTTTTAAAAATTAGGTCAGAATTCAGTGTTCATAATATGACTTTGTAGCTATTAGGCATAAATGAACTATGTGGTATACAATTATTACATTTCTTGAAAAACGTATTTTCTCTGGAGCTAAGAATTGCATTATTTTTGGCTATTTTTGTAAATATCTTTCCCTAACTCACCTCCCAAACACTCCACCAGAAGTACCAATCCCCTCTGAGTCCATTAAACGCCGGTGGCAATTTACAGCTTTATTTCTTTTAAGCTGTGACTCTCCTCTTTATCCGATCTGAATCAGTGGCTTTCTGCGCCCACTTCTTAGCTGTGCGGTCTGGGGATTTCCTTCACCTTCATCCTGGCGAAACAGAATTGTCCTCTCTCATCTGTTTGATTCCTTTCCTTGATCCTTTATCTTCTGTGTTATTGTACCTCCTCATTTGGTGGAGCACATCTAAGGATTCTGATACAGTGGTACCTTGAGATACAAGTGCCCTAACATACGAGATTTTTGAGATAGGAGCCCTCGAGTGAGCGATTTTTGCTTTGAAATACGAGCAACATTTGAGATAGGAGTAATCGCACGGATCAGCCTGGCTGCACACGACCCACCAGTTTACCGCGACTCGAGTGTCTCATAGTTTCCCATGCTTCAAGGTTACGGAACGAATTAAACTCGTATCTCAAGGTACCACTGTACTAATTCCAATGTGTCTGAGGTTTCCACACCACCAAGCAGTTCTCTGTGACACCAGCTAGCTGGTGTCCTATACTAGTAGTTCTTAATTCTGAGACTCTTTACCCAGAGAGAGCATCTGATCCCACTGGTTCAGGGCTCAGTCCCAGGAGACCAGCCCCCCATCCCCACCAATGACCCCCTTCTTGGGTTCAGTTAATTTGCTAGAGTGGCTCACAGAACTCAGAGAAACATTGTACTTACTAGACTACTGGTTTATTGTAGAAGGATATAACTCAGAAACAGCCAGGTGGGAGAGATGCAGAAGGCTAGGTATGGGAAAAGGACGAGGAGTGCCCATGATTTTTTAATACAGTGGTACCTCGAGATACGAATTTAGTTCGTTCCATAACCTTGAGGCATGGGACACTATGAGACTATGAGACGTTTGAGTCGTGGTAAACTGGTGGGTCGTGTGCAGCCGGCCGATTTGTGCGATGACTCCTATCTCAACTGTTGCTCGTATTTCAAAGCAAAAATCGCTCGCTCGACGGCTCGTATCTCAAAAATCTTGTATGTTAGGGCACTCGTATCTTGAGGTACCACTGTATTCCACTCTCCCCAAATCTCTGTTGTTCACCAACCCAGAAGCTCTCCGAACCCGGGCCGAGTTTTTATGTAGACTTCATTACCTAGTCATGATGGATGAAATCATTGGCCTTTAGTGACGGACTTCAATCTTCATCCTCCCAGCCTGAGGGACATTGTAAAAGTCACCCCATTAACATGAAAGACACCTTTAGTGCGTCCAGCACAGGAAGTTCCAAGGGTTTCAGGAGCTCTGTGTCAAGACCAGCATGAAGACCAAATATGTATTTCTTACACTAAATCGCAACATCACAACATCCCATTAGCTTCCTGAGGTGTTTGAGACATTACATATCTGAACATATTTTTAAACTACCCTCTAAATAGGTGAAATAATATGGCTGCGTATAGAATTCTATATTGAAACTATTTTTTAAAGATTTTTTTATAACATTGTTTCATTGTTTTCTAGCCAATCTGCTTCTTTCACTTTAATTTGTGAGCCATTTTTTTCCACTCTGGAAGATTTGAGAATATTTCCCTTCTGCTCAGTGATCTGAAAGTTCAGAGTAATAACGTAGCAAGGGCATGGGACTGGGTACTAACTTGGCCCCTTATTCTGTTCTAGGAAATTTTAATCATTTTTTATTGGTTCCTCCTTTCTATTTTCATGTCTTTATTTCTAGAACTTCATGATTCAATCTTGGATATCCTAGGTTGATCCTTTCATTTTCTGATCCCTTTTTCTTGTATTTTACATTTCTTTCTTTTTTTTTCCATTTATTTAACTTTCTGTACAATTTCTTCAGCTTTATCTTATAGCTCATTCTCTACTGATTTATTTTATGTTACATTTTAATTTCAAATGGGTCTTTATTTCTTCTTGGGTTGCTTTCTTTGGATAGCATGCTGTTGTTGTTTCTTAAATGATAAATCTCTGATCATATGTGTATAGTCCTTACAGTGAGGTTTAGTTTTCTGCTCTCTGAATTGTTTCTGTTTTCTCTGGCTTCCTTTTTTTTCATATGTTTGCTCTTTGTCTTTCATGTCAGAAATGTTCTTTAAATGGAAAGTCTTGATAGTCTAAGACAGTGGTTCTCAACCTTCCTAAGGCTGTGACCCTTTAAGACAGCTCCTCATGTTGTGGTGACCCCCAACCATAAAATTATTTTTGTTGCTACTTCATAACTATAATTTGCTACTGTTATGAACTGTATGTAAATATCTGATAGGCAGGATGTATTTTCATTGTTACAAATTGAACATAATTAAAGCATAGTGATGAATCACAAAAACAATATGTAATTATATATTGTGAAATATTTATTTTTAATGACAAATAAATGAAATTTTGTCTTGAATCGTGGGGTAACATGGGCAACAGTCTTCCTATGACAACAGTAAACTACATGGCTACACTTTGCTACACTGAGGAGCGGTGTGTTGGTTCCTAAGACCATGGGAAATAGGTGTTTTCTGATGGTCTTAGGCGACCCCTGTGAAAAGGTCGTTCAACCCCCAAAAGGGTCGCAACCCACAGGTTGAGAACCACTGGTCTAAGAATTAAATAGTAAAAAGCTTAGTTTAGTGGAAACTATGTACCTTGGTAGGAATTGACCTTATTGCATGATTAAGAGGGGTCTGGCTGTTTATGGGGGACTGACATATTTTCATATCTGTATGTGCTTGTTTAGGTCTTATTCTCTGACCTGGAAAGTGAGTGGCTGCTGGTGTTCTCAGAGCCAGGGAGGAAGATAACACTATTGGGGATGTAATACCTCTAAATTCATTCCTCGGTCGTTAGTACGGAGCCTGGTGCTGCCAATTTCTGAACATTCCTGGGATTCTGCAATTTAAATTGCTTCTTCTTACCATTGCTACCCAACCCTGAATCCCTGTAGCTACTTAAGTGTTAGCGTTATGTTAAGTCAGTTACCACTTAGCCATCTGCTTTCAAAATGTTGTGGCCCGGCCAGCATGCCCCAGTGTTTGAGCCGAGGTCATGGTTCGATTCCCAGTCAGGGCACATGCCTGGGTTTCAGCTCCATCCCCAGTGGGGGGCATGCAGGAGGCACCTGATCAATGATTCTTTCTCATCATTAATATTTCTCTCTCTCTCTCCCTCTCTGTTCCTCTCAGAAATCAATCAAAAGATATATTTTAAAAATAGTTACCTCTCATCATTAAACAAAACTTATGGTCATCTCTCATTTGCTGTCACCTACTCTTTCATTCTTTCTGAGCTCCTGGTTTTTCTACAAAATAATTTTTCCTGCATTATCTTCCAATCCACTCTTTGTTTAGTATCTAAAACTGAATGAGTGGTTAGGGGAAATTATAAGTAGATTAAGGATGTTCGACTTCTCAAGGTTGCTATTCCCTCAACAGTTGCCTGCTGGAGATCTTCGAAAGCCCCACTTCCCTTTATATGCTTTCTTTCATCTTCGCCGTGTTTACTCTTCCTCAAACATACGACCCATTACACCCATTAAGTTACGTATTTCCCCATTACACTTGAGTTCAGTTCCTTTATTCTTGGGAAGATTGGAGGCTTTCACACAATCGGAGTTGAAATGAATGAATTCCTACTCTTTATAGAAATGTGGTGACGCACCTCGGAAAGTATAAATAGAACAATGGGTGCTGACAAAGGGGTTTTCTGTAACCATGGCTACTCCGCAATTATTCCCGAACCACGCTCATTGTTTATCTGTATCTGAATGTGAATTTGAACAATCAGAGCTCTTAGTGCTCAATAAAATTTCCTAATGAAAACAGAGCGCCCGTTCTTATTTTCTCATGGGTCACGCTCCATCTTTCAGGTTCAAGTTCAGCCATATACCTTTGAGAGGACTGAGACCGTCACTCTTCTTGGATAATGGTTGAATATTCATGACATGAGCAGTAATGGAAATGAAGATGACAACAATGTCATAAAATAAAATTCAAATATTCTGACAACTTTCTTTGGCTCTAAAAATAACTCCGTGCTGTAAGCAAGTACGTTGTTAATCCCCACTTTAAAGCTGAGGAGAATTGAGTTTCAGAGATTTCCATTTACTGCCTAAGGTCTCAGCACTAATAAGAGACTTGAGAGTCATAATTAGGAAACATTTTATCAAACATTTGCAGGATACCTACGCGATCTCAGGCACTGAGAGACTGAGATGAACTACGTAGGTTCTCTGTCCTCAAGTTGCTCACAGATTGGTAAACAAATTCGTAAATGAACAAATAAACAAACACTTGAGAACATGCCCTGGGGATGGGAGTGGGGTAGGAATGAGGGAGGTATTTAAAATATAAATGACCAAATTGCATTTTTTTTAAAATCCTCACCTGAGGATATTTTTCCATTGATTTTTAGAAAGAGTGTAAGGAAGAGGGAGAGACAGAGAGAAACACAGATGTGAGAGAGACAATCAATTGGTTGCCTCTTTCATGGCTCTATCCCCCCAACCCCCAACACACACATACACCAGGAATGGGAGCCTGAAACCAAGATACGTGCCCTTGACTTGGATCCAACCTGGGACCCTTCAGTCCACAGGCCTATGCTCTATTTTTCCATTGATTTGTAGAGAGTGGAAGGGAGGGGGAGAGACAGAGAGAAACATTGATGTGAGAGAGACACATTGATTGGTTGCCTCCCACACATGGCTCTGGGGCCAGGGATTGAGCCTGCAGCTGAGGTATGAGCCCTTGACTGAAATCGAACCTGAGACCCTTCGGTCTGCAGGCTGACGCTCTATCCACTGAGCCAAACCGGCTAGGGCTGCTTTCTGATTTCAGTGTGCCATATGAAAGAACGAGAGAGGGAAAGATTTGAGATTGCATTAGGGCATAATAACAAAAGGATAGTTTGGAAAGCATCTGAAACTAGATATACTCCCTCCCTGTGGTTCTTCCAGGCCGTTTACTTGGATGTAACCTTTGGGAGAATATCTGCAGAAAATATTGATCAACATAGCTTTATGTGCTTCAGGATTGTTTTCAAAGCGTGTGTATTCTGTGGTAGCTTTCTCGAAAGCAATACCATAAAACCAGTTTAGTGAATCTTCCGTTTGATAAACTGGTTGACCACTCAGCAATTAACTTAATTTCACACTCTATTTCCTCATCTGTAATACAGTACACCATAGGCATTTCAAATATAATGTAAGAAAATATTTAAGCTTCTGAAAGTATAATAAAACACATATTTTTTCATGAATATTTTCTTTCCCCTGGCATTCTGGCATTTTCTGCGTTAGCCACACTCCATTTTAAATGATCCATTTGAACATAGCGAAAGCCCATCATATCATTAAATTTCAAATAACCAAAATTCCTCTCTGAGAAATATTCTGGAATATTTTTCTGGTGCCAGGAGGCAGATTTAAATTATTCATATTGTTCAAATACATGTTAAAGCCGCTGATTTTTTAAAATTCAGCTCTCTTTTTACTATTCCCACCTTTCCATAGAATATATGCATAATATCTAATATGTTGTTAAATTAATGTTGTAATTAAAATAAAGCCTCCAAAGATGTTTAGGTTTGCTTTAAAAATTAGTTTAAAACTACAGGCTTGGGGAAGTATTTCCCAAACTTCCAGTTGTAGAATTACATTGGATTTGATTTCCTTATGGTGTCCCGGTTTCTCTGGAATGAGTCAGATGCCACAGAAGCTGTGGCAACAATGCCAGGAGTGACAGGAAAGTTTTGTCATGTCAAGTGTTACAGAAAACCAGAATAATCAAACCATGCGCGGAGAGTTTGGAGTTACATTTATTACGCGCGGGTCCAGAGGAAAATGTTTCTCAAATTCTGGGCCCCCACATGCAGAAATTGTCCCTATTTATAGGTTTTTTCCTTCTTTGTCTCCCAAATATGGGATGTTTCCCGCCCCTTTTGCAAGTTCTTAAAGGGCCCCTATGTGCTGAGGCCTTGAGACCTTCACCAAAGGCCTGGCCTGGTGCCAGCACTGATAACTTTGTCTGCAGAAGGTTTAATGGCCTCTCTGAAGTGAGAATAGTCTCATTTTCCTTATTATTTAAGCAAGCAAACATTTACAGAAGCCAATAGCAAGGTTAAAATTTCAAACAGCAGGTTTTCTAGAAGATGGATGCCTCACAAGGAGTAGAGGGAGTGGTATTTACTGGGGAGGCCTTCTATTGGAGATAGGGAGCGTTTGACCAATGGTGCCAAGTATTGATGGGAAATGGAGGCATGAAACTCTCTGGAAAACCCACCTGTAGGTTGGGGTGGACCTATGTGCGTCTTGGAACAAGGACACGCCTCTTTTTCTGCCCCACTTCGGAGTCTGGATCTGGCTCCAGCTCTCACCTGCCACACCGAAGCGTTGCTCAGGGGGTTGCTCCTCCAGTTTCTCAGAGAGACATAACATTGACCTCCACTGGTAATTGCACCCTCAAAGTGTTTGCCTTTCCTGTCAAATAATAAAAGATAATGTTGCGGGTCTAGATTAGCCCGTGTTCTGCATAAAAAAAAAAAAAAAAAAAAGAAAAGAAAGGAATTCACTCCTGAAGACGCCTGACTTCAAATCACCAGTTAATGTGAAAGTCATGAGAATTTTGTTATGATAGAAAACTGTTAAATTGGCAAAAGCGTTTAGAAGAGCATCTTTATTCTTACCGTATTTTCATGGCAGAAGATACACTTTTTTTCTCCTCCGAGGAAAATGTGTCGTAATTTTACCAATCTTACATTCCAATTGTATTAGACAGACCATTTCCAGCATTGTCATTCCAGTAGAGAATTCACAATAAATCTTAATGATACATGCAAATACACCAATCTA
>PVJN01019069.1:0-37785 GCA_004026805.1 Lasiurus borealis | reverse complement strand
TACCCCCTGAGAATTGTCAGTCCACTCTCTTTCTATGCCCCTGATTCTATTATATTCACCAGTTTATTCTGTTCATCAGATTTTTTTATTCACTTGATTTTTAGATTCACTTGTTCATAGATGTGTATTTGTTTTTCATAATTTTTATCTTTACCTTTTTTTCTTCCTCTTCTTAAAGAATACCTTTCAGCATTTCATATAATACTGGTTTGGTGTTGATAAACTCCTTTAGTTTTTTCTTATCTGTGAAGCTCTTTATCTGCCCTTTAATTCTGAATGATAGCTTTGTTGGGTAGAGTAATGTTGGTTGTAGCTTCTTGCTATTCATCACTTTGAATATTTCTTGCCACACCTGTCTGGCCTGCATAGTTTCTGTTGAGAAATGAGCTGACAATCGTATGGGTGCTCCCTTGTAGGTAATAAAATATTTTTTCTCTTGCTGCTTTAAAGATTCTCTCTTTGTCTTTTGCTCTTGGCATTTTAATTATGATGTGTCTTGGTATAGTCCTATTTGGATTCCTTTTGTTTGGGGTTGTAGGTGTTTTCTGGATTTGTAAGTCTATTTCTTTCACCAGGTAGGGGAAATTTTCAATCATTATTTCTTCAAAAAGATTTTCAGTATCTTGCTCTCTCTCTTCTTCTGGCATCCCCATAATTCAGAGGCTCCTTACACTATCTTCACATTTTTGGATTCTTTTTGCTTTTTGTTTTTCCAGTGGAATGTTTTCTGCTTTTTTGTATTTCAAATCTTTGACTTGATTCTTGTGTTCCTCTAGTCTGCTATTAGGTCTCTATATAATATTGTTTATTTCAGTCAGTGTATGTTTAATTTCTAGTTGGTCCTTTTTCATTTCCTCTTAGATCTCACTATATTTATCCATCTTTTCTAGGAAATTCTTTAAAAAAACTTCATAACCATGGTTTTGAACTCTATATCTAGTCATATGTTTTACTCCATTTCTTTCATTTATGATGTTTTTCTTTGTCTCCGCATTTTCGCTGCTTCCCTGAGTTAGTAGAGTAGCTCTGTGTGCTAGTTGTCTTATATGGTCCACTAGTTCCGTCTCCCAAGTTACCTGAGGTGTATACTGTTGGTGCACCCCTTTGTGGACTGTGTGTACAGCCTTGTTGTAGTTAGGTATTGATTATTGTTGGTATCACTGAGGGGAATTGACCTCCACATCAATTGGTTGTGAGGATCAGCTGTTTGTACTCTGGGAGAACTGTGCTGGAGTCAGCCTTAGGATACAAAACTTGCAAAATTGCAAAAGCCTCTGTGTTTGGCTTGGATGGGGCGAAGTCTCAGGGATCCTGTTAACCCTGCCTTTTGAGGCCCCTTGGTCTCAGTGTCTTTTGGTAATTGTTGCAGCCCTCTTTGCGCGTACTCACTCACGCGCCTCCAGACCTCTGCCTTTCATGGCTCCCCTGAGTTTCCGTGCACTCCAGGGACCTGTGTGAGTCTGGGTCCCCAGGGTCTCACCAGAAACTAGGGTTCAGTACAGTCACAACTGGAGTTCAGTGCTGTTGGGAGGTTCCATTTTCCTCCCGCTAGAGAAAGTCAGCAGTACAATCAGCAGTTAGTCCTCTCTATGTGCACTCGCATGAGTCTCCAGACCTCTGCCTTTTATGGCTCCCCTGAGTTTCCATGCAGTCCTCCCTTTTCCTGACAGTCCAGACTCTGCCCCGTATGAGTCTCACCTAGAACTGGGGTTCAGTGCAGTCGGAATTGGGGTTCAGTGCAGTTGGGAGTTTCCATCTCCCTCCCGCTAGAGGAAGCCAGACAGGTACTCAGCTGCCAGTCCTCCCCACGTGTGTATCTCTGTACCTCAGTTTTCAGCTTTTTGCAGCTCCTCTGAGTCTCTGTGAGCCCCTCTCTTTCCTTCTAGTTGTAGAATTTCCACTCAGCCAGCTTTCCTGTGGATCTGGATGATGTCCGTTCTGTCTTTTAGCTGTAGTTTTGAAATTTTGTGCAAGGTAGCAGTTTAGGTGTTTACCTATGCCACCACCTTGATTTCTCTTCCCATGTGTTTTAAGTGTGGTATTATCATTATTATTAGTGTCCAAATTAATGGTTATTTCCATTTTAATTTTATTTTTTGGACCCAATATTTATTTAGAAAGGTGTTTGTAAGTTTCAAAGTAGTTAGATTTTTACTGCATTTTGTGATCTGAGTATGTAGCCAATACAAATTATAACCTTTGCACTATTCCCTTTCAGCCTAAGATATGACCAATTTTTTGGTAAATATTTCATGGTAGTATAAAAAAGTAAGTGCTAATATGGTACATTTATATTAATATATTAAATAAAATAAAATTTATTAATCATGCAAAAGGGGTTCTATAGAAGATTAAGCTGGCAGAAGAATGAATCAATTAATTAAGAAAAATGAATCAGTCAATTGTGATCTTCCAGTCTGAAGAAGAGTTTATACCCAGATTCTTTATCTGCGTTTTCCAAGTTCTGAATTTCTTGCTACTCTTTACTTACCAAATCCCATCTATTCTGTCCTTCACATTTTCAATGTTTAGCCAGTTTAGGGTGTTTACCATAGCCAAGTATTATAGGAAGGGAAAATCAGGACATGCAGCATGTTCTGCAATCTCTTTCTTAGCTTCTGTTTCTTTTTAGTCCCCCAGGCTACCTTCTCACCCTAGGACCTAAGTCATCTGCACTCTCTCAATTGCTCTTTACAGATACGGGCAAAAAAAAAAAAAAAGACAAGAAAAAAATTTTAATTAATTTATTTCTTCAACTGATGGTTTTGCAAGTAAATTACAATTTGACCTTTGGCTCAAGATTTTGGAAATATTTTTTAAGATCATACAAATAGCTGCTCCAAACAGGTTTTCTGTGCCTTTCAGTAAACAACTAAGTTTGTAACCTGGATGAAGCAGATTAAGCAAGTGTGTGTGTTTTCTATGAAATAGGGTTAGAAAATGCATGTAGTCATTGATTTGACATGTGACCCAAGCCTCTTGTCACATGTCACATTTCTCTGGTATTGTTCCCTTTTGCTCCTTTGGAAAGTGCTTATCCACTATTTATAATGATCTTGCTTTATAATGTTAATTATTATACCTTCCTTTCCCAAAACCTATTTATATACCGCTAAATAAAGCTGTGGTAAGACACCACTTTTTCATTTGACTCTGATTCTACATAATAATTTCCCATTTGAACAACAATTATTTTATCAAGAAGAAACAGCTGCAAACACAGCAATTCCTCTGAACTACCATTAACACATGTTCCCTGCTGTCAAGCCAGATGTTTAGCTCTAAATACTGAGGTTTCTGTTTAAATGAGTAGGAGACTGGTTGCACTCCTCTGAGAAGGGGGTGCAGCCCCTATGCCAGGTTCTCTGATATCAGAAACACTGGAAATACCCTTCCCATCATTCTTTGCCTTTTGACCCTATTCTCCCTGAACTTTCAGTCACCACTTCCTTGTTAAGTTCTCAGAAGCCAGTTGTATCTCCTGAGTTCTACTGTTTACATTTCTCATTCTAGATAATTGCAGTGTTACAAAAAGTCATAGAGAGTCAAAATTATTAATGCATGAGTGTTCATAGCTTCTTTCCCTCTCCTACAAGCAAAGTAAAACTCTGTAGTTATTAAACTCTAGGCATTTTTCCACTTACCTTTCTCTCGGACCTTATTAGCGAGGTGGGGGCAGGAGGAAGTCAGACTTGTTGATTGTGCTGAAAAGCCTTGGTTGGGAGTTGACAGTTGGGGAGAGAGTTTTCAGAAGCAGCTGCTTTCATTTAAAATATTGAGAATGGCAGAGGTGTAGACAGAGGGTTTTTCAGTGCATTAGCCATGCCTGCTAAAATTTATATGAGAATTATGATTATAAAATAGAAGGTAATGTGTTGAACTGGGGGAGGATAAAGAGATGGGGAGGAGTGCAAAGATGCCACTGTTCTCATTTTTTAGCAGAAATATATCTGATGACATATCCAATTAAAATGTGTATGTGTATGTATGTGTGTGTGTGAAAAAGAACAGTGAATACAGCCTTTTAACATTTTAGAGTATTTAGAGGCCTACAGGAAATAATATATTTTATGGCAAAGCAATATTTATTTCCAGCCCTAGCTGGTTTTGATCAATGGTTAAAGCATCGGCCCACAGACTAAAGGTTCTTGTGTTCAATTACAGTCAAGGGCGTGTACCTGATTTGCAGGCTCTATCCCCACCCCAATTGAGACTTGGGACATGTGAAGGAGGCAACCAATTGATGTGTTTCTCTCACATTAATGTATTTTTTTTCTCTCTCTTTCTCCTTCCTTCCACTCTAAAAATCAATGGAAAAAATATCCTAGGGTGAGGATTAACAATAACAACAACAAAATTATTTCCAGTTCAATAGTTTCTTTTAATTTTTCTTTCTTTTATTTAATTTAAGTAAGATTAAGTTTGTACCCTAGCCTGTTTGGCTCAGTGGATAGAGTGTTAGCCTGTGGACTGAAGGGTCCCAGGTTTAATTCCCATCAAGGGCACATGCCTGGGTTGTGGGCTCGACCCCCCCAATAGGGGGCATGCAGAAGGCAGTTGATCAATGATTGTCTCTCATTATTGATGTTTCTATCTCTCCTTCTCCCTTCCTCTCTGAAATCAATAAAAATATACACTTTTAAAAGATTAAGTTTGTAATATGTTTGATGTAACTAATGTGACCCCATGTTTAGAAAAGTATTGCTTCTATTTATGCATATACTTAGAAGGATGTGTGTAATAATATTCTAAAACTAATAATGATTATTTCTGGGTGGTAGACTTGAAGTGATATTTGAACTTTTATCTTTGTGAAATTCTATTATTTGAATTCCCTGAAACAAGTATGAGACTAAACGAAGTTTTCTTTTTAAAGTGTGTGTGTGTGTGTGTGTGTGTTGGGGATGGGGGGGGAGGAAATGACAATATGATAATAGTGATTAGTTAAGAATGTTGGGAATATGGGTAATTATTATTTTTTCTTTGTGTTTGTCTTAGTCCATTTGGGCTGCTAATACAAAATACCACAGACTATGTAGCTTTAAACAATAAAAACTTATTTCTTATGGTCTGGAAGCTGAAAGTCCAAGATCAAGGCACCTGCACTTCTGGTGAGGACCTTCTTCCTGGTTCATAGCTGGTGCCTTCTGGCTATATCCTCACATGGTGGGAGAAGGAGGGGGTCTCTCTTATAAGAACACTAATCCTTCAGGAGGACTTCAGCATCATGATGCAATCATCGCCTAGAGGCCCACCTCCTACCATTACATTGTGGGTTAGGTGGGAGCGGGAGGTCACAAACATTCCCAGCATAGCTGTGCTTCTCTACATTTGCTAACTACCCAAAAATTAAGTTATAAAATTAAAATGATGGAAATACCCATTATACATTCCTTCTAAGTTTATATGTTTTATTTCATGGACGTTTTAGGAAGATGTTAATACAAAGCATTGTTTTCCACAGCACTGTTCAACCAAAGATGATTTTTACAGACATGCATTAAAAAAGTATCACCGATTCCAAGATAAATCAGTATTTATCTAAAGGTAGGCATATACAGAGTTAAAGAAATAGCATCAGTAATTGCTGTGCCTAAGACACTCTGAGGAAGGGAAGCAGTCCAGGAATGTTAGGGATTTCAGAACTCAGATGAAAATTACCCCAGCAATGAAATAAGTGCCTAATAATAAGTAAATAACAGATAACTTATTTCATACCTCAGGACTCCAGTCTATAAAATAGGGGTAATAATTTCTCTTTATATTAAACAGCATTTAGGAGGTTTAGAGAGTGCTGCATGGTGATGCCCACATTCTTTTTTTTTTTTTTAATATATTTTATTGATTTTTTTCAGAGAGGAAGGGAGAGAGATAGAAAGTCAGAAACATCGATGAGAGAGAGACATCGATCAGCCGCCTCCTGCACGACCCACAGTGGAGATGTGCCCACAAGCAAGGTACATGCCCCCAACCGGAATCGAACCTGGGACCTTTCAGTCCGCAAGCCGATGCTCTATCCATTGATCCAAACCAGTCTCGGCGATGCCCACATTCTTAAGAGAACTCAACAACGACAGTTTGGAGTAGTGGTCACTTTGAGATTTTCACCAGATTTATGTTTCAGAATCTATTGTCTTCCATAAATTAATATTCTATATTTTCAGAACATATCCTCCTGTTTGTGAAAGGAAATGTAAACAAACAAACAAACAAATATTAAAACCTCTCTGGTTTTCTTTCATATCCTCCTCATTCACCTGTATTTTATATTTTTTCCATTCATCTATTTTTAAAAATATTTTTCTATTAGTTTTCCCTTGCAGTTTATTTATTACTGGCTCTTGTCAGCCAATATTGTCTGTCTTTTAAGTAAAAATGCACTTTTTTTCTAATTTAAAAAAATTATCTCTGTAGAAACCTTTCTGAAATTTAAATGGAACCACTCTATAACTGTCTTTTTTTAAATATATATAATAAAGCCATTCACAGCAATATTCAGATGGAAAACTGACTCTACCGGCTTCCCACTTTCCCACCCTCACAATTGGCAGGTGGTGCCATGGCTCTGCCTTCCTAAGCCCCCTCCCATCTGCCCCTCTACTCCTCCACCTCCAGGCCCTATACCCCTGTCCTCCTACTGCAGTTCCCTCAAATGTTATCTCTTTTCAGTCTCTGTACTTTCATCCCATTTCACTCTCCTCAAAGCTGAGATATTCCCTTTTTTTTCCCGCAAAAAAACAAATCTGACCTTTTGCAGCCCTGTTTAAAACTCTTCAATAGCTCTGCACTATAGGGCAGGATTAAGTCCAAACAGCTGGCACTTGTGGGCCCTCTCTTCTCTCAGCCTCATTTTTCTTGAAGTCATCTCTCATCCTCCATACTAAGCAATTTCAGTGCCCATAAAACACCCTGGGAACTGTGGGCAATTCATACATCTATGCTTTTGCTCATGTTTTTCTCTCTGCTGAACACCAATTCATCTTTTAAGATTAGATTCAAAGGAATACATGAAAGATGCTAATGTCACTAGAAGTCAGGGAAGTGGAAATTAAAATGTTTTATCCTTCTCTGACAATACAAATATTAAAATATTCTACTTCTGGTTTCTGGTTTTATACCTAAGGAGCTTGGAAGTCACCGCTCCATCTTAACAACAAGTAAAAAGACTGAAAAATCAACTGTTCTTCTTGGATCCATGAGAGAAGAGGACACAGAGAAAACCATGCCCCTACGATTAGAGAGATAAACTGGAGAATAAAAGGAGTCATGGCTCACCTGAGCAAAGATTCACAAGCAGAAGCCACCAGGGGAAACAGTACTAAGGTAGGAAAACCTGGATTGTAATTGACAAATTGCTGGGGATTCAATGTACACAAGTCAGGGTTAAAAACTCCAGAGGGACCTTTGTGGCTCTTTACCTCCAAAAGCTTGATCAGGTTCTCATGGTAAATACTGGAGAGAAATCCCAGCATGCTTTAGGCAGAAGGAAGAGAAAAGGAACAAGGTCTGCCTTGGAGAAACTAGCTAACCAGAGCCTAACCTGCTGGAATATATATATATATATTAAACTAGTTAACCAGAGCCTAACTAATCTGGGAGATGGGAAATAGCCAATACCAGCCCACTCTAGCCATCCTATCCCACCTAAAAGGGGGGAAAAAACTGAGAAACACTTGTGTAGTTCACAGGCCAGAAGCATATTTTCAGTAAAAAACTGAGACCTAATCCTAGGACTACAGAATGCTTCCCTCCCCATAAACCTCACCACCACATTACTGAAGACCAGCATACAACAGATCCTTTTACCCAATACAAGAAAAACATTTCAGGGCATACCAAAAGGAAAAACACAATTTGAAGAGATAGAGCAAGCATCAGAACTAGACATGGAAGAGATGTTAGAATTATCAGATCGAGGATTTAGAACCCTTAGAATGTTAAAGTAAATAGCAGATGGACAATGAAAGCAGAGCTATGAAAATCCTGAGAAAGAAATGAACAGAGATCAAAGGCACTGTTACAGAAATGAGGACTTCCTTTGATGAGTTTATTAGTAGATTAGACAGGGTTTAGGAAAGAATATCTGAGCTTGAGGATATACCAACAGAAACCTCCCAAAATGAAAGAAACAGAAAAAAGATTGAAAAAATAGGACAGAATATCCAAGGACTGCAGGACAAAACAAAAGATGTACCATACGCATAATGGGAATATTAGAAAGAGAACAGAAAATGGAACAGAAGACAAAAACAATAATGACTAAGAATTTCTCCAAATTAATGTTAGACACCAAACAAGTATTTCTACTCCAACCAGACTGCAAGCTACTTGAAAAGAGTAGCCTTACCCCACTTGCTTTTGTGACCCTTTGTCCTAGGTCAGGGCCTGGCAAAGAATAATGGGAGAATCTTGGTGTTGGATGAATGACCAAATGGATGAATGGATAGAAGGATGGGTAAAGGGTCTTTGTTCAGGTAACTTTGGTTGTGAAAGTACAAAATAATTCTAATATAAGACGTTTCTTTTTTTATCTCCGTTGTGTAATGATAAAAGCACAGATTTCAACAGTTTGGGTGGAGAAAATATTATGGCTAACTCTATAATATTCAGCTTCAGAAACTCAAAAAGCGCAACAATCTAATGAAGGCTCAAATATGACATTAAACACAAGCACTCTCTGGCATGCTTAATTCAAAGTATGGACTTGTGCATTACATACAGCTTTTAATGTGCTTTTAACACCATTTATTGCCACTTCTACCATTCCATTATATAGAGAACTATCTTCTAAATTGCACTTATATGTTCTCAAAGCTATTTTGAAGCTGTAGTAAAAATGCTATAATATTAAACATCTGAAATTTTATTTTCTCAAAGTATTTTTTGCTCACTTAATTAGCTTAACCAATAGAGCTAATTACCACTTGGTTTTCATTATAATCTTGGTAATTATTGTCCTGAAGTTTTCCTTCCAGGCACATAGCTTGTGCTCGTTCCATTATTCATTTCCCATATCCCTGGAGATAAATTCACCAATGCTATACATCTGGAAATACCTATGTTCTCTTTGACAAATGATAGCTCCCTAACTCCTAAACTTCAAGGAAAACACCTCTGAAAGATCTTTACTGGCTGCTATGCTCTCTCTGTTACTCCATGCTTTTCTAAAAGCTATTATCACTGTAATGGGGTAAGTTTATTTAGTATTCTATTAAGTGAAAAAACAGTCATAAGATTTGCATGGGAAACAGGAAGATACAGAACATTCCTATCGATCGTAATAGGGAAAACTTTGGGGCACGGGAAGATGACAAATTAAGGTTTGGTGTAGTTCAGATAAATCAGCATGTTTTGGTTGTTGCAGTTTATGGGGAAGCTATCAATTTAGACGTGGGCTTGCCTCTCACCTTGGCACTTTACCTGGAAGTATTCAGGCAATGGGAAGACTGGACTCAAATGACATTTGTGCCCATGTGAGAATTATTCCTACATGAAAACTTGCTCACTGATTTTGAGTTCAGAGTTTTATTTATTTGTTTGGAGTGAGTTTTGGGAAATTTTTCTTTAGGGTTAATTCCAGGATAGACATGGGGTAGGAGCGGCTGGTCAGTGCAAGAGGCAGTCCCAAGGGGGCAAGACCCAGCTATACTGCACACAAGTACAAATCTTGTGGGGAGCTTTTTATCTGGTTGGCCCTTTTTCCACAGCGGAAGCTGGAAAAGTGTTTTTATTCCAGGCTGGAGAAACAAGTTCATGGCAACAATGAGCAGTTCAAATCTCCCTTCTCCAATAAGGTCTATTCCAACAATAACCTGTCTTCTTTACTAGTTTGATGCATAATAATGCCCTCCAATACAACTTTCTTCCATCGGGACCCACACATAATTTGCCAGTCCCAGTGCAAAATAAAAGTGTGAGGCCCCTTGTCTAAAAATTGTAAAGAATTTCAAGACAGCAACAGCAAAGCGTTTAACCAAACACAGATCTCTCTAAGCTTGGGGCCTTGTGTAGCTACACAGGTTGCACACCAATGAAGGTGGTACTATCTATAATGATGGGATTATTTTAAATGCACTGTCAAATATGGCAGCCACAAGCCATGTGGCTTTTGTACCCTAATGTTATGTAATTAATGCAATTGTGCCTTTTGTTTCTACAATCTTGAACAACTTTTCTAAGACTCAGAGATGTTAAGCCTTCAGATCTAGGTAGGGAAAATGCTGCTAAGAAAATATTGGTGTAAAGTACTACTAAAGTCTTAAATTACACATCTGCTTAGAAATGAATTTAATTGAGAGCATTTTAGAAATTACAGTAAAAACATTTGTTTTGAAATTGTAGAGTCTAAAATATTACCACTGAAAATTGAAATAGCTGTACATTATTGGCAGACAGACTTGCCATTGATCTCAACATGGGAATTCTCATCAGACCTATTTTTCCACCCAGAAAAATGGGCACATTTTGTGATCCAAGTTATTACACATTAATCATCATTGATGAAGGGAACATACAAATGAGTGTGTTTTAAGTCATGAACAATGTTTATATCATCTATGTTTCTAGCTAGAAGAAAAGAGCTACAAATCATAGATTTATCCTGGGGGGAGAAGTCAGGATTGAAAGATCTTACCTAATAACAGAGAAACATGTAAATTGACCATATCTCTGCTATGCCCACAGCCAAAGTGAGTATGCAAATTAACCCAATAAAGATAGCAGTTAATTTGCATACATCCCTGGGTCCCAGGAACCTCCTAGGCACCCAGGTCACTCCCAGCCAGCCATTGGGTGGCGACTTTAGGCTAGGGAAGGGGCCTGGGATTGGAGGGAAGGAGAAAAAAATCAATGGAAACATATCATCAGTTGAGGATAAAAAGAAAAAGAAAGAAATGTTATATCTTATGAAAGACACATCTTGAAAATGCTTAAAGAAAGTTGTCATTTTTTGGTGAAGGGACTGGAGTCCATGTTGATGAAAATACCTTAATGGCTGCAGCAGTGGGGTAATGGGGCTGGCACCTTCCCCTGATCAGCCCAGTCGCCTCCCACAAAGGGAGGCCAGACTGGGGCTTAGGTCCACTCCTAAGGGGGAGCGGGCCTAAGCCATCAACAGTAGGACATCCCCTCGGGGCTCCCAGTATGTGAGAGGGGCCAGGCTGGGCTGAAGGTCCCTTCCCCTGTGCATGTATTTTGTGCAACGAGCCCCTAGTTATTGTATAATTAGTAGTTTGGAGAGGCTGCAGCCTTTTGTTTGGTTTTCAAAACTCAGATCCAAAGGCTAAAAATTGAGAAATTATTTTCTCTTTATGTCAGTTGGTTCATGTTCAATTTGTAGCTAGAGAGAATCATTGCAATTTGAGTAATTAAATACTAAGCTGTAGGGCAAAACTAAAACTGGGGTTGATTGAGAGAGTTGGAAACAGAGCAAGCTTCTTCTTGCCATAAGAATGACAGATTCTTATGTAACAAAACATCACAGTACAGGCAAACATTTTCAATGAATTAAAGTTATTTGATAGGAAGTAGGCAAAAACAAACACACACACACACACACACACACACACACACCCCAAAACCAACAACAACTCCACTTTATTCATAATAGGAAAGCAGCAAATTAAAACTATACCAAGATATCACTTAAAAAATCTATCAGATTGATAAAATTCTAAAAGTTTGACAACTGTGTTGGCAAGGTTATGATGAAACAAACCCCCTCATACATGTTGATGAGAGTATAAAATGGTATACAATCTTAGAGAAAAATCCAGGAAAATCTATGAAAAATTGCAAAGTAAAAGTGTGCCTGACTTCTGACACATCAATTCCATTTCTGGGATTTTATTCTCTAAAAATACCTATACTCATATGAAATGATATGTACAAAGTTATTTTTAAATTGAAATGCAATTCACATGCTGTAAAAGTCACCAGTTTAAAGCATACAATTTATTGATTTCTAATATATTCCTAAGTTATGCAACTATCAAGCACTATCTAGTTCCAGAATATCCTTATTACCCTTAAAATAACCCTGTACTCATTAGCAGCCACTTCTCACTCCTTCCAACTCCAGCCACTGAAGTACCCTGGCCAGGAATGAAATCCACCATCTTTTGGTGTACAGGACACTTGGATTTTTTAACCCAGGTAAATGGAATATCTATTCAAAAATTTAAAAATTTTTGTAGAACATGCGGTAATGAGAGTTACCATTTATTTGGGTGACTCTAAGCCATGGCTGATCTGAGAGTATCCCACAGTGTCCCACATTAAGAGGATGTATTTTAAGGAAACAATTAAGTAATATTTTATTTTTAAGAGCATAGTGTATACATAATCAAATTCAAATTTATTTAACAAGGGCTAAATTGATAACAAAAGATATATGGCACAAAAGAGTTAATAGCAGTTTCTAATAAAGTTTTTGGAAGCATCAACATTAGAATGTCTGGTAGTGCTAGTTAAAAACAAAGATCCACTCAGAACAACTTAGTCAGACTCTCTAGATCTTGAGCCCAGGATTCTGCATTTTAGAGACATCTTTATGTTATTCTTTCATATGTAAAAATGTAAACACTTTTGGCCCAATACAGTACACAGAAAGATTTTAAAAAATTAATAGTTAATTCCTACCATACTTCATATTAGTTGCATTATCTTCTAAGTTTTATCTATGAAGGAATTATCCTTCACAAGTTTATCCTTTTCAAAACATCCGAGTTTAGCATGAGATTGAGGGGAACTTCAGTCCTCTGATGGGCCAAAATAGTTGCTAAAGCTCTAGGCATCACATGGACATCTCACAAAGCAAAAGTGGGGTAGGGAGGGAGAAAGAAGTTCCAGAAAACATTTTGTTTACAGATTACATATTCCATATATTTTATAGTTACCTGTGCATTCTTAGCTGCAGGGGAGGCTGAGCAATGTGCTCAGTTAAAATTCAGTGTTCTGCTACAATAAGAAAGAGGGAGAGAATGGATATTTGGTAGGCAAATACAGCCCCTGCCACATCATGCTTTATAGGAAATGTAACATACCCTGTTTCCCCGAAAATAAGACAGTGTCTTATATTAATTTTTGCTCCCAAAGATGCGCTAGGTCTTATTTTCAGGGGATGTCTTATTTTTCCATGAAGAAGAATACGGTACACATTTATTGTTGAACAACAAAAAAAGGAAATTTATTACCTGTATACGGTACGGTAGTAATTATTACAAACCAGCTCACTGACTGGCTGCTGCGCAGCCGGAGCTGTTCAGGCAGTGCGAGGTCTCTTTAAATCAGGAGTCAGACGCTTGACGGTAGCCTCGGGGGCCTGATCTTCAGGAGAGGCCTTATGTTTAGGGGAGGCCTTATTATCAGGGAGGCCTTATTTTCGGGAGGATGATTTATATTACAGCGAGAGGCAAAACTGGAAGTAGGTCTTATTTTCGGGGATGTCTTACTTTCAGGGGGAAAAGGGTAGTAGATAAGACTGTTGGGTGGGGTAATAGAAGCCAGACTTTAAATCTAGGCCCTGCAAATTATTGGTTATGTGACCTTGGAAAAGCAGTAACTAAAACTCTTGAAGTATCAGATTTTTCATCTGTAAATACAAAGCAGTTTGCTAATGACAGAAAATAATATATGAAAAGTACCAGGCACACAAAAGGTGTTCAATGAATCACTGTTATTTTATCTGTGATTTATTTGAGACTTGATGACTCTAAAAAAGATTTTTTTTCTGCCTTTAATGAGTTAACAAGACTGTTAAATTGGAAAAAGAATCATATACACAAGCTGATGAGATTATAAATTTATTCTTTTCCAGTTTCACTAATATACAAATATAATGGTCAGCAAGATTATCTTCAAATATAAAATAAAATAGAACTTTATTATTGTATTTACTTTTTCTTTGATATATAGAATTTAACAGATGTTAAATCAAAACCTATTCCTTCTCAATTTACCTGCTCTAATAATGTAGAAATAGACATATTCTCTACGGGTTTAAAAGTGAGATTTTCAAGATTTTTGTCTTTTGAGAAACCAGAAAGTAAATCCTGAGAGATCATAACACTCCAGATTAAAATAAATGTGGAAAGGGAGGTATTTCTAATTTATTTATTTTTTTATTGAAGTGAGCAATAACAGTTGGCAATAATGTGAATTCAACTTTTTCTATTAGGAAGTTTAAAGAGGAGGAGAAATTGAGATGTGTGAGAAATTCTAGTTGTAATGAGTTTTCATACTTGTTTCAACTCGATGAGTTTACTCGTCAAACTACTTGCCTTTTCTATGATATTTCCACCTCTACTGCTCTCCTTTATGGATTTGCTTCATATGAATTCCTTTCTGAAAATGAAAGAGGACAGAATAAAATGTGAATGTTAAATCAATGACAAAATTTTTGTATTTTCATTGGATTTAACTTCTCATAGGCCAGATTTCATTTTCTCTTTGGGAATTGTGATGACTAGCATGGTTATATTTATTAAGGCAAGAATTAACCTTAGGTTCCCCAAACTAGAGTAGACTCAAACATTATATAATCTAACTCTATAGTCCTTCCAATGCTTGAGAGGGATTTTATATGATTACTTCCTCCCCTCTCCTCAACCCTACATCCCTGATCCATGACCACATACTTTGAATGCCAGAGCATTTTTTCTTTGTCAAAACAAGCCATTCCTGCTTTATGACTAGAAAGCTCCATATTTATTTGATCTCTTCCACTCTCAAGCTCCCGCTCATTTGTCCTGATTCTCCCTACTGTAGACATGCAGAAAAAGCATAATCCCTTTTCTACCTGGAAGCCTTTAAAAGTAGTATTTAAAGACATAATAATCATTACATCAATCTATGACATTTCTCCTCCAGACCAGTTCCTTTAACCGCTCTCCTAAGCTCTGTTTTTGAGCGCTTCATTTCGGTGGCTCTTCTAAGGGAACTCTGGTTTGTCTGTACACACAAATTTGTTAGAGCCTTCTGCCCATATTTATAGGGTCTCTTAGAAATGGACTCCAAAGACAAAACAAGACTGAAGACTGAGCCCTGAGGCGCTTGAACATTCAAATGTTGAGGAGTATAAGGAGACAAAGCAGGTAAGTTGATGAAAAAGCAAGAGAGAATGGTGAGCCAAAGCCACGTGAAGAAAGTATGTGAAACATAACAGCTGCAATAAAAGTGGCATGCTCTACTCTAAGCAGAATGGACAAAGGAGAAAGGGTCACACAGTCCCTGAAGTGGTCTTAGACCATTTAGTCAGGCATTGCCAATGTCTCATGTCACCAAAGGGAGGTGGCAGGTTCTAGGAAAGCACATTACCTTGTCCTACAGCAAATGGTACAAACAGATGAAGACCAGAATGGGACCTTTCTTGCCCAAATCTAAGAGAAGAACTAATGATTTATTCTTGCTTATAGAGTTGTTGTAAATATTAATTGGACTGATTCATGTAAAGAAGAATGTAGAATAGTGCTTGGCACAAAGTAACCATTCAGTAAATATTTATTTGATGGTATAGTAGTTAATATTCACTATGTCTAGCACAGTAACTATTATATAACAGAAAATCAATACATTTAAGTGATTTTTTAAATAATATAGTTATTATTTTTGTTAATATTTTAGATGCTCATTGAAGAGGATTTAAATTTAAGGTTTTAAAATATATGTGTATATTATATTTTATTATTTTTTATTTTTTTAATAAATATTGTTCAAAATATTACAATTGTTCCTCTTTTTTCCCCCCACAGCTCCCCTCCATCTGGCTCCCACCCCACCCTCTGCCCTTACCTCCCCCCATTGACCTCATCCATAGATGTCTGATTTTTGTCCAGTCTCTCCCTGCACCCCCCTCACCTCTTTCCCTCTGAGAATTATCAGTCCACTCCCTTTCTATACCCCTAATTCTATTATATTCACCAGTTTATTCTGTTTATAAGATTTTCAATTCACTTGATTTTTAGATTCACTTGTTGATATATATGTATTTGTTGTTTATAATTTTTATCTTTACCTTTTTTTTCATCTTCCTCTTCTTAAAGAATACCTTTCAGCATTTCATATACTACTGGTTTGGTGCTAATGAACTCCTTTAGTTTTTTCTTATCTGTGAAGCTCTTTATATGTCCTTCAATTCTGAATAATAGCTAGGCTGGGAAGAGCACTCTTGGTTGTAGGTTCTTGCTTTTCATCACTTTAAATATTTCTTGTTACTCCCTTCTGGCCTGCATAGTTTCTGTTGAGAAATCAGCTGACAATCATATGGGTGCTCCCTTGTAGGTAATTAACTGTTTTTCTCTTGCTGCTTTCAAGATTCCCTCTTTATCTTTTGGTCTTCGTATTGTAATTATGATGTGTCTTGGTGTGGTCCTCTTTGGATTCCTTTTGTTTGGGGTTCTGTGCACTTCCTGGACTTGTAAGTCTATTTCTTTCACCAGGTTGGGGAAGTTTTCAGTCATTATTTCTTCAAATAGATTTTCAGTATTTTGCTCTCTCTCTTGTCTGGCACCCCCATAATTCTGATGTTGGTATGCTTGAAGTTGTCCCAGAGGCTCCTTACATTATCTTCACATTTTTGGATTCTTTTTTGCTTTTTGTTTTCTGCTTCTTTGTATTTCAAATCTTTGACTTGATTCTTGCTTTCCTCTCTTCTGCTGTTAGGTCTCTGTATAATATTGTTTATTTCAGTCAGTGTCTGTTTAATTTCTAGTTTAGGTCTCTGTATAATATTTTTTATTTCAGTCAGTGTATGTTTAATTTCTAGTTGGTCCTTTTTCATATCCTCTTGGGTCTCGCTAAATTTATCTATCTTTTCTATAAAATTCTTTAAAAACCTTATAACCATGGTTTTGAATTCTATATCCAGTCATTTGTTTTTCTCTATTCCTTTTGTTTGTGATCTGTTTCTTTGTCTCCACATTTTTGCTGCTTCCCTGAATTGGTAGAGTAGTTTTGTGTGCTAGGTGTCCTATATGGTCCAGTAGCTCTGCCTCCCCAGTTACCTGAGGTAGACACTCTTGGTACACCTCTTTGTGAACTGTGTGTACAGTCTTGTTGTAGTTAAATCTTGATTGTTGTTGGTATCATTGCGGGGAATTGACCTTCAAGCCAATTGGCTATGAGGATCAGTTGTGTCTACGCCCAGAGAACTTCTGTGCAACCCAGCCTTAAGACTTGCAAGACTGCAACAGCCTCTGTGCTGGGCTTGGAGGGGGTGGAGTCTCAGGGCTGAGCAGACAGCCTTGGCTTCCCATCAGCCCTGCCCTACACAGTGGCCCCTGGGTCTCAGTGCCCCTTGGTAATCACTGTAGTCTTCTCTGTGCACCTGCAGACCTCTGCCTTTCCAGCTCCCTGAGTTTCCATGCACTCCAGGGACCCATATGAGTCTGGGTCCCTAGGGTCTCACCCAAAACTGGGGTTCAGTGCAGTCAGACCTGGATTTCAGTGCAATTGGGAGATTCTGTTTTCCTTCCACTAGAGAAAGCCCGGGGCACAATCAGTAGTCAGTCCTCTTTGCACATGCTTCCAGACCTCTGTCTTTCATGGCTCCTCTAAGTTTCTGTGCACTCCTCCCTTTTCTTGACAGTCCAGACTTCCCCCATATAAGTCTAGCCTGGAACTGGGGTTCAGTGCAGCCAGAAGAGGGGTTCAGTGCAGTTGGGAGTTTCTGTCTCCCTCTCGCTAGAGGAAGCCAGCCAGACCCTCTGCCACCCATCCTTTCCACACACGTGTCTCCATATCTCAGCTTTTTACAGCCCCTCTGAGTCTTCATGAGCCCCTCTCTTTCCTTCTAGTTGTAGAATTTCCACTCAGCTAGCTTTCCTGTGGTCTGGATGATGTCCATTCTGTCTTTGTGTGTGTGTGTGTGTGTGTGTGTGGGTGTGTGTGTGTGTGATACTCTTTATAAACTAATAAGGGAAAACAAGTGTAACAAGTATAAATCAAGTTTAAAGATCAGCTATACTTTTTCTGATATTCAAGTATTTTGAGCTTTTTCTATTTTTAAAGCAGGACTAGCTGGCCATATTTGTTAACTGGTATCATGTCACTTGCGTCTGTTTCTGATGATGGATCTTTCCCCTTCCTTTTACAGGGTTTGATCCCTACTAAACATTTGTGCCCCAAATATTGTCTCAGCACCTGCTCCTGGCACACTTGACTGGTGACAAATGGGCTGTAAGAAACCATTAAGGCTGATAGCACAGTAATAATGTGCTGAGGCTGCCAGAACAAAACACCATAGACTGGGTGGCTTCAACCACAGATCTGTATGGTCACACAGTTCTGGAGGCTAGAAGTCCAAAATCAAGGTGTTGGCAGAGCTGGTTCCTTGTGAGGGCTGTCAAGACAGGATCTGTGCTGGGCCTCTCCTTGGTTTGTAGGGGCTTTCTTCTCCCAATGTGTCTTCCCATCATCTTGCCTCCATGCCTGTCTGTGTCTGTGACCCAATATTGTGAGGGGGTCTTGTTTTCCCAAGAAGTTTCACACCTTCTTTCTTCCATAGAGACCACCAACTTGAAAGTTGAGCTGGATCTTATTTGTTTTCCTTTGCTGCAGGGCGGCTGCTCTTTAGTACCACTTCCTTCTACACTCTGGTCTCAGGTCCCACAGGCATTCACAGAATCCTCCACCCTCCAAAGTCCACCATGAAAGAGAAGAATGGGTAAAGTGGGTGGTGAATGGGATGCGAGGTCACCAGGGTCCCTTCCCTGGCTTGGCGTGGTCATGGGGGTAAGGGCCGGAGGTTGCAAACCTGCTCGTGTCCGTCCCACTCAGCTGCGGGGATCTGTGCGGAGGCCCCTCGCCATGGGCACCAGGGATCTGGTGAGGGCAGGACACCTTGGAAGGGCTACAGGCAAAAACTTAAAGTTCTCTCGTTGCAACTCTGCGGGAAAGACCACCCTTCCTACAGGCCAGGCTGTGCCTCTCCGGGTCTGTCTCTGGCGACCTGGCCTGCCCCTCACTACTCCCTATCTGTTTGTTAGATGTGGTTTTGCAAATGTTGTGCAAGGCAGCAGTTTAGGTGTTCACCTATGCCGTCATCTTGGTTTCTTCCAAATTAGAATTTTCTAAAAATATGTTTTATTGATTTTTTTTACAAAGAGGAAGGGAAAGGGACAGAGAGTTAGCAACATCAATGAGAGAGAAACATCAATCAGCTGCCTCCTGCATGACCCCCACTGGGGATGTTCCTGCAACCAAGGTACATGCCCCCCACCAGAATCAAACCTGGGACCCTCCAGTCCGCAGGCCAACGCTCTATCTACTAAGCCAAATGGGTTTTGGCCAATTTTAAGATTTTAACTGCAAAAAAAGGTTATGCTATATTTAAAACCACTGTGTGTGTGTGTGTGTGTGTGTGTGTATACCCTGATGACTAACATGTTGGGTCACTGATTACTCCTCTAGAATGCATAGAAATTTTTAAAAATAATTTGTTATTGTTGAAAGAATTACATATGTCCCTCTTTCCCCCATTGACTCCATCCAGCCTCCTCTCTTTCCTACCCCCACCAGGCCTCTTAGAAATGGACTCTACCCTATTTTGTCCATAGGTTATGAATATATGCATACAAGGTCTTTGGTTGATTCCTTCCAACTATCCACCCTCCCCCGCCTTCCCTCTGAGATTCCACACTCTGTTCCATGAGGAGGAATTTAATTTTTTATGTAATTGACTTAGGCTACCTAGCAGATTTACTGGAGCCTCATCAGATTGATTAGCCTGTGAACTGGGAATTTGGAACCAATGTTAATCATGCCAAGGGCAATTAATAGTAGGAGGGAAGTGCAGCAAAAGCATCTTAGTTACAGAATAAGAAGATAGCCTTAGGCTCCATATTCCTATCTCAGCCTTGTCAAGAGAACATTCTGAACTCCTTTTCTGCAAAATATTGCTTGTCATTGAGAGATGTTCAATGTCTTAGCAACACAAAAGGTACCCAAGGAAAGCCAAATGTTGCATTTGGATTGTTAGTGATTTGATTGGGACTATGATTTAGTAAATTATGTTTTTTGAGCTTTTTTCTTTTTTCTGTTTGTTTAAAGCCAAGGACTAAATGTAGCAATAAAAATTTCAATTACCTTGGCTCTTGTTTTTGAAATGCTCAGTATTCCACAAATGCTGTTCTTCACTCTAGTGCCAGGGAGAAGAGCAAAAATAGCTGACAATGATTCTGTATTACTGATTCACTCTACTCATTATATTATATTGAAATATTATGAATTGCTGGGCTCAGAGAGCTATTCTGTTTTTGCCTCCAGCCATTTCAAGTAATTTTTGCTACTATATAACAAAAATATAAAATTAGTTGGAGTAAGATTTCCTAGTTGGAAATAATACCTTTTAGATAGGAAATTAAACTCTTTACTAAATAATGTTAAAATTATCATCAAAATTACATTTTATAAATAATTTATCAATACCATTTCAGTTGTTTAGCTATTTTAGTATTGCTGAACTCTTTAGTATTGTTGATTTAATTCTATTTTCTTGTGTTCAGCAGAAAAAAAGTAAAATCAGATAATATGTTTTCACTGTAAAATAGTATTTTTAAAAATAAATCTTTATTGTTCAGTTTATTACAGATGTTTCTCTTTTTTCCTCTCCGGAGCGCCCCTTCACCTAATTCCCACCCCCACTCCATGCCCTTCCACCCCTGCCACTGTCCTCATCCATAGGTATAAGATTTTTGTCCAATCTCTTCCCGCACCCCTCATACCTCCTTTTCCCCAAGAATTGTCAGTCCACTCCCTTTCTATTCCCCTGATTCTATTATACTCACTAGTTTATTCTGTTCATTGGATTTTTTATTCACTTGATTTTTAGATTCACTTGTTGAAAGATATGTATTTATTGTTCATAATTTTTATCTTTACCTTTTTCTCCTTCTTCCTCTTCTTAAAGAATACCCTTCAGCATTTCATATAATCCTGGTTTGGTAGTGATGACCTCCTTTAGCTTTTTCTTGTCTGTGAAGCTCTTTATCTGCCGTTCAATTCTGAATGATAGCTTTGCTGGGTAGAGTAATCTTGGTTGTAGGTTCTTGCTATTCATCACTTTGAATATTTACTGCCACTCTCCTCTGGCCTGCATAGTTTCTGTTGAGAAATCAGCTTGTAGGAACCTCTTTCACATCCTGCATGGTTCAGGGTTCCCATTCAAGGTTCGGGTTCTGGAGGAGGCTGCACACAAATGAAAAAAGAGACTAGAAAAGTATTAATTTGGGAATATTGGGGGGCTAGGTGGGAGCCTTCCTCTAGTGGAAAGACTACTCCCTACTCTGGCCTTGGTATCCCTTTATTAAGACTATGAGATACATTCATAGTCTTTAGGCAGGAAATTCCAGTAACAGAAATTTATATAGGACAAACAGGTAGAGGCTAATTCAACTAACAATGTTTCAACTAAACAGTGAGTGATTAGCTCTGACCTTTCAGGGCAATTAAGGTCACCAGCCTTCTGGTTTCCAGTCCACATATTTCTATTAGTGAGACAATGTTTGGTTTTTGGCATCTCCCCTTTTTCTTTCCTCTAAAAAATCTTGCATCTGCAGACAAGAAATAAACATACAAGAACAACAACAACAAAAATGAGACAAACAACAATGACTATGTTGAGAGGTAAATGAATCAGTCTGTAGTAAGTTTCTTCCTGGGCCAACAGTTTTTTGAGTCCCAATTTCAATGTCCAACAGTTGTTTTTTTTTGAGTGTACATGTCAGCAATGATATTTCAGTTCTGGATGGTGGACAAATGGTGGCAATGCAGGTCCGACCCTCTCTGATTTGGTCCTGGGCAACCTTCATTGTCGCACAGCTGCTGACTGCTAGGATGGCAAGGCATCGTCACCATCTTCCATCTCTGGACCGTTTCCCCTCTTGTCTTCATAGCTGGAGGAGACCTGTCAATTCTTCTCTGTTGTAGGAATCCACAGGGTCTTGGAGTTGTTTTCTGAAAATATACAAACATATTCTTGGCCAGAAGTTAGTAAAGGATTTTTTTTCTATAAATTTGACTTGGGATCCTTTTTATTTTTTTGCCCAAGTGATTTTCCTTTGGCTTATTTTGATATCATGTGTGTTTTTCATGGGTGTCTTGCTGTTAGTATTACAAATGAAAATTATTTTTTAAAGTAAAAAAAATTTTTCTAGTTGTAATTTACTTACAGGATACTATTCCTTATATAATATTACTCCACTCTCCCCCCTTTCTTATTTAATTATTAGGGGGCTTTTGGAAAATTTTTATAATGAAGTTTTGATGACTTTAAAATTTAAATTTTTTTGCACAAAAATATGACTATTTTAGGTTTATTGCATGTTAAGCAATTTTATCATGCGATGAACTACCAATAGAAATTTTAGTTAATACTTTAGGAACAATTTTTTCCAGTACAATTAAATTTTCTTGAATATTCACTTATTCAATTAGCCAATTTAAATTAATTTGAAAACCTGACTACTATTTTATTGTCAAATTTAATATTCTAACAACAATCTTAGTTTTACCCTGTAAATATTAGTGGAAAGGATTATTTGCATTCTTGAGTAGGCCCTGAGCATTGCTGGTATTGGGTTGGATTTAGATATAGGGCAGCTGCTGTCAGCCAAGTCTCTGTCTGTTATTTGAGCTGGGCCAAGTGTCTGTCTGTTACATGGGTCCCAATCAGAGCTGGGTGTGGGAAGCGAAGTAGTCATGGGGCAGGAGACCTCTCTCAAAAAGGGCCAGGATTCAAGCCCCTGCAATGTTAGGGGGAGGGGGGGAGGGTCTATGCCCCACCTCTGTTGATCCCCAAGTTCTCTCCTGATGGCCCCTCTGTGACTGTGCCTGTCTTAATTTTTTTCCTTCCCTTAGGAATCTTACCTATCTTAGGCTAACCAGCCATTCTCTGGTGCCAAGCAGGGTGATATGAGTTCTTCTATAATTTTTAAATAAAACCTTAAGTAATCTCATTGCAGGAGAGCAGATAGCCTTGCCCTCTCCTGCCCCCTTTGAATTTCTCCACACCAGAGGCGGTTTCAGCAGTGGAGTTTCACTTATTACAGATTTTAGATTCCAAATACAAACTAAGATTTTAATTTGATCAAGAAACCACATTATTTAAGCATGCAAACCAAAATTCTACAATAAACTTTACTTTATATTTATAACCTAATTCTTTCCCATTAGCCTGTCTGAAAAAGATGTCCCCACCCTACTTACATATCGAGACTCTGCAGTTAGTCTGTGGACTTTGCGTGGGGTGAATTTTCCTTCCTTCATTCTTAGGTGAAAAATACCTTCCCCTACAGCTGTCCCACGGTCAGGAGCCAGATGTGGGCAGGAAACCCTTCTCATGTCCCTGTTGGGTGCCAGATGTGGGAACCTCTTTCACGTCCCTTGTGGTTCAGGGTTCCGGTTCTGGAGGAGGCCACATGCAAACGAAAAAGAGACTAGAAAAGTGTTAATTTGGCAATACTGGGGAGGCAAAGCAGGAGCCTTCCTCTAGTGGAAAGACTACCCCCTTCTCTGGCCTTGCTATCCCTTTTATTAAGACTATGGGATACACCCATACCCTTTAGGCAGGAAATTCCAATAACAGAAATTTACATAAGACAAACAAGCAGAGGCTGCTTCAGCTAATAATGTTTCAACTAAACAGTGAGTGATTAGCTCTGACCTGTCAGAGCAATAAAGGTTGTTCAGCCTTCTGGTTTCTTGTCCACATCTTATTAGTGAGATAATTTTTTGGTTTCTGGCATCAGCTGACAATCATATAGGTGCTCCCTTGTAGGTAACTAACTGTTTTTCTCTTGTTGCTTTCAAGATTCTCTCTTTGTCTTTTGCTCTTGACATTTTAATTATGATGTGTCTTGGTGTGGTTCTCTTTGGATTCCTTTTGTTTGGGGTTCTCTGCACTTCCTTGACTTGTAAGCCCATTTCTTTCACCAGATAGGGAAAGTTTTCAGTCGCTATTTCTTCAAATAAGTTTTCAGTATCTTGCTCTCTCTCTTCTGGCACCCCCATAATTCTGATGTTGGTACACTTGAAGTTGTCCCAGAGGCTCCTTACACTATCTTCAAATTTTTGGATTCTTTTTCTTTTTGTTTTTCTGGTTGGGTGTTTTTTGCTTTTTCGTATTTCAGATCTTTGGTTTGATTCTTTGGGTCCCTGAGTCTGCTGTTGGATTTCAGAATATTATTCTTTATTTCAGACAGTGTATGCTTTATTTTTGACTGGCCCTTTTCCATTTTTTGGCATTCCCATTAAGATCTTTGAAGGTCTCACTAAGTTTCTTAGCAGTTTGTAGAAGATTCTTGAGTAACTTTATAAATGTGGTTTTGAACTCTATGTCCAGTCATTTACTTTCCTCCATTTCTTTCATTCACGACATGTTTCTTTGTCTCCGCATTTTGGCTGCTTTGCTGTGTTGATGGAGTGGCTTTGTGTGCTAGGTGTCCTTTAGGGCCCAATCACCTGAGGTGGACACTCTTGGTGCACCCCTTTGTGGGCTGGGTAAACAGTCTTGGTGTAGTTAAGCCTTGATTGCTATTGGTACACTAGGAGGAATTGACCTCCAGGCCAATTGACTGTGAAGATTAGCTGTGTCTATTAATGGAAGAACTGCTGTGCTAGAGACACCCCTTTGGGGCAGGACTTGCTTCAGTGGGGCTTTGGTGCTCACTGAGTCTGCCTCTTGAGTGTGTCACTTATGTATGTGAGGAGTTGAAATCTGTTGTCATCTCACTCTGATCTCTAGGTACCCGGGTTCCTGGATCTCCAAGGAGGTGCAGGTCAGCTAGTGTCTGAGGCCAACCAGCAGGAGGTAGAGGGAGCTCTGCAGATTTATCCTCTTTGCTTGGAGTATGGAAGTTTTGGAGTTGTCTGACCCAGCTGCAGTTTGTTAGGTTAAGCTGCTAGAGGGCAGGCCATTCATATGCAAAAATTACTGCACACAGCTTGGTGGGTTTGTAAATTGGGCGGGGCATGGTCTCAGGGAAGCACTAGGGTGTGGTAAACAGTGCTGGCTGCCAGTTAGCCTTCTCTGTGTCTCTGTGTTGTGTCTCGTGTCCCTCATCCCGCATCCCTCGCCCCAGCACAATAAACAATGATTCCTGTGCACAACTTTGCAAGAGAGCCACCCTCCCTTTCCCACCCAATGGCAGACAGTCCACTTTCTCCCTGTATGAGTCTGGGTCCCCAGAATCTCATCAGAAACTGGAGCTCAGAGCATCAGGAACTTGTAACTCCGTCCCAATTGAAAAAAAAAAACACAGCACAAGTCAGTCCGATTCACGCAAGCCTCTGTACCTCTGCCTTTCTTAGCCTCTGCATGTCCTACCAGGTCTCAATGTACTTTTTTCTTTCCTTCTAATTGTAGAACTTCCACTCCACCAGCTTTCCCGTGGATCTGGGGGATAGTCATTTTGTCTTTTAGTTGTAGTTTTGGTGTAGTTGTGAGAAGCAGCATGTATAGTTGTATACTTTATGCTGCCATCTTGGTTCTCCTAAAATATTATCTTGTTAGATAAAAAAAATTGGCTAAATAAAAATAATTCAGGAAAGTATGTTTTTGGTAAATATATTCTAAAATGTTATGTTAGCACTTGCTACTTCAATTTTTGTAGAATTTCTTTCATCAGGACAAAACAAAGGTTTTCTCCAACATATTCCCAATGTAGCTTCCATGTTGTATATTTCAGGGATTTTTATATATTTATTTTATTTTATTTTTAATGTATTTTTATTGATTTCAGAGAGGAAGGGTGAGGGAGAGATAGAAACATCAGTGATGAGAGAGAATCATTGATCAGCTGCCTCCTGCACGTCCCTACTGGAGACTGATCCTGAAACCTGCGCATGTGCCTTTAGCAGGAATCCAACCTCCAACCCAGGACCCTTCAGTCCGAAGGCCAACATTATCCACTGAGCAACCCGGCCAGAGCTATATTTATTTATTTTAAATTAAATGCATGATCACATAAAAGACACCATTTTCTGGTTGAATTACTTATTTGTGCCCTCTGTTTAAAGAGGGTAAAAACAATGTGCAAGTCTTACTGACTTGCCTAGGGCTTCAAACAGATGCACACATTCATATCTACTAATATGCAGTAAACTGTTACAGGTCATCATGGATATGATAAAAACAAATACAGCTTAGTATTATAAGGCATTATCCTGTTGACTCATTGGCAATATCTAACCTAAACCATACTTAAAGTGATTGAAGTTACTCATCCTCTCTTAGGAATCGCCCAATTTCTCACATATTAGAAAAATAAAATTTGTTAAATTTCTATTATTATTATTCCTGTCTTTATTCTCATGGTTCCATCTAAATTATTATTCCTTTACCAACCTTTGTGTGCTTTGCTGTGTTTTATCTTCAACTTTTTTTAACCACAGAACTTTATGAAAGTAGGGTTCTCAGTGGGAAAGGAGCCTTGGGGTGTTGGGACTCTCAGGAGAGCTGAAGGGATTGAGGAGTGAGGGGAGTAGGGGAAATGAACACAAATTAAATAGAAGAATCTTATCCTGCATAGAAGCTTTGAAGTCAGCATCTTAACAGCATTATCACTAGCAACAGGCTAGTATTATTATTTATCTTTGCCATACTCCTCTATGGTCCTAAATGTCTAGATATTCCAGTTGAGTTGATGTGCTCCTGAGATACACACAGAAAGATAAAAAAAAAAAAACCCTAACATTTATTGAGCACCTACAGGTGACAGGCACTGTAGAGATACTTCCACAATTCCATATCTCATTTGGCCACCACTATCATCCTTTAAAATTCATATTATTATCTTCATTTTACTGTTGGAGATACTGAATTTGAGAGTGGTTAAGTAACTCAGAGTCTCACGGATTATTCAGTAAGCAGAGGTAATTGCTCTAGCAGCAACATTAATGGGGAAGAAGGAAGGGACCAAATAGGTCAACATGAATTTGCTCTTGTCCTTTTGAATGTTTACACTAGTCTCATCTCAGGACACTGCCACTCTAACATAGTCACCGGAGAGGATTTGGAATGAAATAGTTTTCAGAGGTGAGTGTCTAATATTCACTATCCCCAGACTCTTGCTTTAAACCTCTTGTGCTGAAGAAGACATTTGTTCATCTTTATTTTTCCCATGCCACCTTCCACAATACTGTTGCTGTATGATTACATAATAAAATTTGTCCAATTTAATTTTAAAACTTCTTACAGGAGCAAGAAGAAACAGTCATTTTATAATAGTAGTATAATTATGCTAGTGTCCAACCTGGAATATTTATGCTTATCATAGTACTGAGGACACAATTAGAGAGTTAAAAACTGAGTAAACAAAAAATTATTGATAGTAATGATCTGTATAGTAAAATAAACTTGCTAAAAGGAAGGGTGAGGGGAGGACAAAAGGAAAAAGACAAGATAAGGATTCTAATACTTAAAATCAATAATTTATAAGATTTTAATATTTAAAATAATAATTAGGAAACTCAAATATAACCAATTAATATCTCATGTTTTCTGTGAAAACAACTACCTCTGCTGCCGACAACTGGAATTACCACTTTTCCCAGACAAAGAGCTTCTTTCACTAAGTGGGTCAGATTATATTTTTAGTACATTTTTATTCTAATGAATGCAGGCCCTTTCTATTAGCCTTAACAGTCAAGAAACATGAAACAATGGGAGAATATATCATTTGGGATTTCAAACTAACTATACATGCTAATGTGACAGGAATGACTGCTTGAGGACAATTTATCCTATCCATTGCAATTATAAAAAGGAAATAAAATCTTCTCAAGTATTCATCTCTCTCTCTGAGTTAATTAAAATTTATAACCTTTGTTAAACTCTTCAAACAATAGAATCTTACCCAGGCAATCCTATCTAATAAAAGAATAATATGCAAATTGACTGTCACTCCAACACATAAGATGGTTGCCCCTATGTGGTCAAAGATTCTGCCTCCATGTGGACACAAGGTGGCCACCACAAGATGGCCAGCAGGGGAGGGACCAGGTCTAAAAGGGAGGGCAGTTGTGGGCGATCAGGCCAGTAGGAGAGGGCAGTTGGGTGGGACCAGGCCTACAAGGGAGGGCAGTTGGGGGCAACCAGGCCTGCAGGGAAGGGCAGTTAGGGATGACCCAGGCCTGCAGGGGAGGGGAGTTAGGGGTACAAGGCCTGCAGGAAAGGGAAGTTAGGGGCAATCAGGCTGGCAGAGGAACAGTTAGTCATCAATCAGGCTGGCAGGGGAGTGGTTAGGGGGTGATCAGGCTGGACGGCAGAAGTTGTTAGGGGCAATCAGGAAGGCAAACAGGTGAGCAATTGGGATCTAGCAGTCCTGGATTGTGAGAGGGATGTCCCAGATTGGAGAGGGAGAGGGAGCAGGCTGGGCTGAAGAACACTCTCTCTCGTGCATGAATTTCATGCACTGGGCATCTAGTCTATATATAAAAGCCTAAGCGACCATTACGACTGGTCAACCAAACAACCAGTCTCTATGATGTGCACTGACCACCAGGGGGCAGATGCCCAATGCAGGAGCAGCCCCCTAATGGTCAGTGTACTCCTACAGCCAACCCCCCGCAGCTGGCTAACCTCCCTTTGGTCCCTTCCCCTAGCCGACCAGCCCTGATTGGCCCTAATTGGGAGTGGGTGAGATGGCCCAAATTGGCCCTAATCTTCAGCCAGGCCAAGGGACCCCACCCATGCATGAATTCATGCACTGGGCCTCTAGTTTCTTTATAATCACATTTAATTGAAAGTTAATAATCCATTTCCTTTACCAATAGTGTTAGGTGATGACTGTTACAAAATAATGTTCAGTCACACAGATCAGCAGTTTATGTGGGTGAAGAAGATCACTTGAGGCTTCCACTTCACACTGCATTCTATTCTCTATTAGGTACATTAAAGAAGTTGGCTAGAACTTTGCCTTTACAACATTGACATTTCAGATATATGTGCTTTTTCTTTTTGTTTACACAAAAAATTTCCAAGTGATACAAAAGTTGAAAAAAACATGTATACTCTTTATCTAGATTCACCAAATATTAACTTTTTGCCACATTTCTCTTTCTTGATACATAGATATATCAGCTATATTTTTATATATTTTATATATGTTTTATGGAGACCATGTCTTCCTGATCCACTTGAAAGTTGCAGTATTAGGATAATTTACTCATAAATATTTCAGCATGGACCTCCTAGAAATAAAGACAATAACCACAATATCATTATGACACCTAAAAAGGTGACTTTCATTCAATAATATCATCTAATATACAATCTTTATTCACATTTCCCTAAATGTCTGAAAGATATCTGCTATGTTATTTTTTAAATCCAGGATCCAACCAAGTTTCACATATTGCATTTGTTTTTTATCTATTTAATTTCTTTTATTCTAAAGTAATTCTCTTGCCTTTTTAGACTCATAACATAGAATTTTTTCAGAGCCCAGGCTTATGTGTTCTTTCTTACTAAAAGAAAAATTAAAATTTGAAAAAAAGAGCACTAATAGTATGGACTGTGTGTTACTTTTTTCTATTGCCAATGTCTAAAAAAAAAGTCTATTTGGCAACATAACTTATTTCAGACCAAAAATGTTAACAAAAGGAAAAATCTGATAATGTGTCCAGGAAGGATTTAAAAGTAGCCAGGAACATGTAGATCATTAAAATTTGATTAGCTTTTTCCTGATTCTGCTTAACTATCATTGATAATGTTATAGAATTTTTGAGCTGGAAGAACCTCTGAGGCAAGTTAATAAGCTCAATTCCTTATATTACTAGTGAAGAAACCGAATCTCAGAGTCCAAAGTCACGCTGCTAGTTAAATGTAGAGATGGGGCTAGAAATAAAGTATCTTGATTTCCAATATACTCATGCCCCTAATTCTTTCATCATCTCTGAGATGATATCCATCATTTTTATTTGCTTTCTTTTTCATTTTTTCCTTTCCTTCTTATTTCTTCTTCCTTCTATTGAGCAAACAACATACCTTTTAAAGAAAAAATTTTTTTTTTCTGTTTCACTTCTGCCAGGGTTTCTCAATCGTAGCATTATTGACATTTTGGGTTAGGTAATTCTTTGTTTTGGGTGGTAAAGAGTGCTATTCTGTGCATTGTAGAATATTTAGCATCATCACTGGATTTTACCTATACGATGCCAGTAGCACTCTTTCATTTGTGGCAAGCCAAAATGTCTCTAGATATTGCCAAATGTCCCTCTCCCTCACCATTGCCATAGGGCTAGGTGGGTGGGCAAAATTGTACCTGCTTGAGAACTATTGCCAAATGCTTCTTATTTTGGCAGTGATTCTTATTTTGTTCATTAATTTTCCTTTTACTCCAGTCAACATGAATTAAAAATTTTGTGTAGTTGTAATCATAGCATAGATACAATTTTTATTCTATTATTTTATGTAACATTTTGTAACAGGTATTTTCTTTTTTAAAAAAATATATTTTATTGATTTTTTTACAGAGAGGAAGGGAGAAGGATAGAGCATTAGAAACATTGATGAGAGAGAAACATCAATCAGATGCCTCCTGCACACCCGCTATTGGGGATGTGCTTGCAACCAAGGTACATGCCCTTGACTGGAATCAAACCTGGGACTCTTGAGTCCACAGGCCAATGCTCTATCCACTGAGCTAAACCAGTTAGGGCTATAACAGATATTGCTATATGACATTGAAATTTGTTGTTTCTGTCTACTTAGAATCCCTGCTCCTTCATCCAGTATCAGCACTCCTTTGTCTACTGTGAAACTGTGCCTTCCTCACTTCAATCATTTGATCCTAGGTTACTTCCCTCAGTCAAAGGTGCGAACCAATGACCCAGGCCTGACCAGTCCTAGTAATGTATCTCCACACTCACAATGTTTAGTCTCAGTGATAGGCACATGACCCCGGTTGGGCCAATCAGAGCTCTTTCCTGAGAATTTGCTAGAAAATAGACCCCATTTCATATGAGTTGCTAAACTGTAATCTTGTAGAGTAGCTCTCTTTAGCTATAAACTTGGCTTGTCTGAGGTTCAAGAGAATGAAGCCAACACAGACAGAAAGCATATACGAATGAGAGATGGGAAAGAAAATCCAGAGGGTATTATTTGAGCCCCTAGGTCCACTAATCTCTGAGGGCAGTGCATCCTTTGTCAATAAATCTCTTCCAGAAAATAATCAAATGGGACTACATAAAAATAAAAAGCTTCTGCCAAGCAAAAGAAACCATCACCAAACCAAGAAAGCCCACTGTATGGGAGAACATATTTGCCAATGTTATCTCCAATAAGGGTTTAATCTCCAACATTTACAGGGAACTCATACAATTTAACAAAAGGAAGATAAACAATCCAATCAAAAATGGGCAAAGGAACTAAATAAACCCTTTTCAAAAGAAGACATACAGAAGGCCAAGAGACATATGAAAACATGCTCAAAGTCACTAATTATATGAGAGATGCAAATCAAAACAACAATGTGATACCATCTCACACCTGTCAGAATGGCTATCATCAACAAATCAACAAATGACAAGTGCTGATGAGGTTGTGGAGAAAAAGGAACCCTAATGCACTACTATTAGGGAATGCAGATTGGTGCAACCACTGTGGAGAACAGTATGGAGTTTCCTCAAAAAGCTAAAAATGGAACTACCATCTGACCCAGTGATCCCACTTCTAGGAATATGTCCCAAGAAACTAGAAACACCAATCAGAAAGGACATATGCACACCTATGTTCATAGCAGCACAATTTACAATAGCTAAGATTTGGAAACAGCCTAAGTGCCCATCAGCAAATGAATGAATTAGAAAACTGTAATATATCTACACAACGGAATACTACACTGCTATAAAGAGGAACTTCTACCATTTGCAACAGCATGCATGCACCTGGAGAGCATTATTCTAAGTGAAATAAGTCAGAGAAAGATAAATATCACATGATCGCACTCATTTGTGGAATATAATGAACAGCATAAAATGGTGAACAAAAACAGATCCAGAGGCAGAGAAGCATTGATCAGACCATCAAACCTCAGGGAGAAGGCAGAGGAGGGTGAGAGAGGGAGGGAGAGATCAACCAAGGACTTGTATGCATTCATATAAGCATAACCAAATGGACACAGACACTAGGGGCATATGAGGGCATGAGCAGGGAGGGTGCAGGACAATGGGGAGAGAGGGTGAGGACACATATGTAATATCTCAATCAATAAAGATAAAGAAAGTACATAGAAAAAAATAAATCTCTTCCCCCATACTCTTCTTTCCCATTTATTTTTTGGTAAGTTTGTTTAACGGGGATACTTTTGCTTGCAACAAAAAGAGTCCTGATTAAGAAAATAGTACTCATGTTAAAAATATACAATGGCTCATATTTCCTCAAGTTATAGTGCCACGATTTCTTTAACTATTCTAACATTGAATTTTAAAGTGATTTGAAATATTTTTCCATTATAAATGCAGTGTTCTTTTTCATTGCCTTCTGAATGACTTCTAGCAAATTTTCCATTAGTTTCCTCAAACATGGGCCCTTGCTTTGAATTCTGAACTACAAGATTTTAAATTGAGTGATTTACCACCTAATTTAAGGCCATTTGGTTTTGCTTTATCCCTTTTGCTTTTTTACTTCCATTATAATCATTCCATCTGTGATTATACCAAATGTTGTGGCACCATTTGCTCCAGCTGCATGGACACATTTGAATGCATTAGTGTGCTTCGTCAGTGATTTAGGAAATTTTTTATAGTATCATGAAGATTTATTTCTGACCATTGTAGGACCTGCTTTTTGATTTCCTTTAACTATTAACCTCAAAAACTATATTGTTCAATTTTAAGCCTTTAAGACTTTTACATTCACTTCAGATATAGAATTACTCTATTATCCTAATGTCTATGAAAATGCCTCTGATTCTTTCATTACTATGAAGTCTCTCTGTACCTCATTTACCTGCATAAATTAACTTTTTCATATTTTAAGATCTAGTTCAAATGTTATTGTTTTCTCTGTGATTTCTTTTATCACTTTGCTCACAATTTGTTTTCTCCTCTCATTGCACTTAGTAACCCTCCCTTATATCAGTGAGAAGTGATGCAGTCATGGGGGTGATGTCACATCAGGGGCCTATAATAGTCATAGAATTGCCTTGCAGAGAATCATAGGTAGCAATATACTACAAAACATATTACCATCAAATTATGATGCTAGCACAATTTGTGATAGTTAAAGATTCAAAAAAAGCCAAAAGTTCATCATTAGAAAATTAGTCATAAAATGAAATGTTATGTAACTGTAAAAAAAGAACAAATAAGTTTTGTAGATATTGACATGATACAACCTGCAAGATATGTTATCAAGTATGTGAAGAAGTGGTACAGCAGAGTAATTAAAAGTGTGGATCCCAGAGTCTGGCCTCCGTTCAAAGACCAGCTCTTCTATTTATAAGCTTTGTGAATTTGAGGAAGTTTCTCAAGCCCATTTGCTCATTTTTTTTTTAACCTGTGAAATGAGGATGCTAATGGCTACTACCTCACAGGATTGTATGAATATTGAATGAATTAATGCATGCAAAGAACTCAGAAGAGTACCTGGCACATAGTAAGACAATTGAACTATAACAATGGAATGGGATGTGAGTAAATGATTTTTGAATTATGTAATATAATTCATAAAAATTAAATATTTTTCAATATATTGCTATTAAATATTTTCATCAGTATTGCCTTGTGTTGTAGTATTGTACCTATTCATGTAAGGGTTATCATAATTATTATAATCTCTTTGAGAATAAGGCCTGGCTTGTCCTCAAGTGTGTGCCCTGTATGATTTCCAGCATGTTACAGGTGAGTTCCATATGAATTTGTTAACTGTATTAATAAAATTTTCATATTCCTCTCTGCATGTAAATATTTCAGAGCTTTAACATTTAGAGAAGAGTTTCAGAGGATGTCTAAGGGAGCTGATAATATCATTTCAACAGTTAGGAGCAAGTCTAGAAATTTGTTAGCATAGAAGTTAGGAAGTTTACTTCTATTTGGGACAGTATTATTTCCTTTTCCTTTTTCAAAAAGGAGTTTTATTTTTGCCGCAGCCAGTGTAGCTCAGTTGGTTGGAGCATCATCCCATACACCAAAATGTCAGGAAAGCAACCAAATCTATGTTTCTCTCTCACTCTCTTCTTCTCCCTTCCTCTATCTCTAAAAAATGAATAAACACATATCTGCAGGTGAGGAATTAAAAATTTTTCTTTTTTGAAAAAAGAAAAAGAAGAAAGAAGTCTTATTTTTAAATAATGATTTTTAGAATCTCTGAAAAAGTTTAAGATCTTGCTTGCCTGCATATTTCTAGCTAGAGATGGAGTCAGGGTTTAAATCCAAGTCTGGCCGATCATTCGTTTTGCTACAAAAGTGAGGAAGAAAGGAAAGCTATATTCATTGATTTCAGTGAAACTCAGAGAGGACATGAGATTGGATTTCCAGTAGGCCTATACTTTAGCAATGCTTCACTTGGCTAAGCATGTTCCCTAGTTATTTAAACTTCTTTCAAAACTTAGGACTGATTACAAATATTCAATATATTATGAGAAAAAGTATAACAACACAATCATTTTGTATAATTAAACCTTTGCCTCTGAGATAAGTCCATCTAAATTCTTAAATAAAATAAGAAAATTATATATAAATGGCCTAAAATATTCCCTTTGTGATATTTAGCAATATTCGCTATTCCTAAATCATCAGTTGAAATAAACATTTGCCATTATCTAATCAAGGGTTAATCACATTTCTTTTTTCTAGATCAATCTATCTATATAAAAGCTAAGTGACGGACCATATATCTGTCTGACCATCCAATCCACCGACTGGCTGGTATATATGATGTGCATTGGCAATTTAAAAATAAACATTGACTTGCTCATGTGAAATACATATAAAGCTCTCGCTGGTGCCAATTGCACGTGTGTGTTTAAATCTGTCATTGTCGATCATGAATTTAGTTGACACTTCTATTATAGAGAAAGGGAAAATAGCGATATTAAAATATTTTTTCTAATTAATTTCCTTTCAATGTTCATGAATTCATGCACCGGGCCACTAGTTTCATTATAAAATATAATAATGAGGTCATGCCATTTTTAAGGTATAATTGTGCAGGTGTATGCTGGGAACCAATTCTAGCATGTAATAATTACAAGAGTTTCACCAAAAGGTTGGTGAAGTTTGGAACTTTGAAAATTAATTTTCAAAGGGTGTTTACTATTTTAGAAAACCTGAAGTATGAAAATCCACAAATGCTTGGTAAATTAGAGGATTGCATAAATTCAATTACAAAACAGTTCTTCATGTTCCAAAATAATTAATCATGCAGTTTCTTTAAACAGGAGGGCATGGCAACTCATGTTCATTTGGCAAAAGAAGCTTTGTACTCTATTTGGAAAAAACTGTCCTTTTGTAATGCATTGCAAAGCTTCTAGTAAAATATGTATCAGAGAGTGACCCATAGCTACCTAAACAGATTAGCTAACCAATCAATTCTGTAACATTGGGGGTGGGAATCAGGAGAAGGTGTCATAATAGATTGGGTGGTCAGGGAAGACCTCTCTGAACAGGTGATATTTGTTTTAACAGATAAATAGAATAAGGTCTGAATAAAGTTGAAGGAACCAGCCTTTTGAAGACGCTTTGAAAGAATGCTGCTGGTCGATAGCTCAGAATGTAAGGTCTTTCAAGTCAGAACAAGCTTGATAGATTACAAGGAACAGAAAGACCAAACTGTCTGGAGTATAATAAACTAGGGTACATAAATTTCTTGCACGGGGCCTCTAGTTCTATATAAATAGTTCTAGCAGTCTTTACAATCAAAATGACTCTTCTATGGTTTATTTTAAAATATATCTTTATTGGTTTTAGAGAGGAAGAGATAGAAACATCAATGATGAGAGAGAATCACTGATTGGCTGCCTCCTGCATGTCTCCTAATGGACATCAAGACTGCAACCCAGGCATGTGCCCTTGACTAGAATCAAACCTGGGACCCTTCAGTCTGCAGGCTGATGCTCTATCTACTGAGCCAAACCAGTTAGGGCTTCTTATGGTTTTTAATAGAATTTAAACTTTACAGATTAGTGAAGACTGGAGCTTTGAGTTTCACAAGTATTTTCTACGTGTTCATCATTTGAGTTTATCATTATAAGGAATAAAGCTACTTTTATTTTTTAAAATATTTAAATTTGAATTATAAGTAAACAATAATATGCTAATGATATGCTAAGGCAGCCCTCTCACAGTCTGGGAGCTCTCGGGGGATATTCGACTGATGGCTTAGGCTTGTGGAGAGCAGGCCTAAGCCTTCAGTTGGATATCCTTAGTATTGCCCCACTGGCGAAACTCAGATGAACTTTAGATTTAATTTATCTAATAAAAAAAAAGAATTTTGATTGAAACTGTATTAAATATATAGATTTACTTGAATATTCCTATCTAGAAACATACTTTCTTTTCATGTCTTCTCCTCCACATCCTATATTTAAACTATAAAATTTTATAATTATTTTCACTTAGGTTTAATACATTTCTTAAGGCTTATTTGTTGCTACTGTGGAAAAGGATACTTTTAAAATTACATTTTCTAGTTAGATATTATCAATGTGTAGGAATGTTATTGGATTTTGAATATGGCTATTCTGCTGAATCATTTTAAAGGTCTAGTACTTTTCTCTAAGATTATCCAGGAAGACAATCATATCTATAAATATTATAATCTCTCCCTTCTTTTTCACTACTTATTTTTCTTGTCCTGTTGCATTAACTAGAATCTATAAAAGAAGAAACCAGCATTAAATGGTGATGGTGTTAATAGGCATATTTGTCCTTTTTCTGACTTTAGTTGGAATGCCTTTGGTGTCTCACTATTATTTTTATTTTGTATATTTTGTGGAGGTATTTTAACATTATCTATCTCTTTACATATGCATAGAAACAGTAGGACTATTTCCTTCTATTTCCAGTTCACTATTTATTTTAATCAGAAAACTGATGAAGTGTTACTTATTTTCAATATCTATTAATATACATAGCTATATAACCAAATATAACACATTTCTTAATGTTTAAAAATTCATTTATCAGATAAAAAAACTACTGGGTAATTTTAATGTTTGCATTTAATACTCGGTTACTATTTTGCTTAGAAAATTATATAGACCTCCTTTTTTTATATTAGAAAAAAATTCAGGTGTGGATATCAGTAATGCCCATCTTCCAAAATGCAGCGGAGAGAAAGGTTTCATTCAAATAAATGCAGGGCTACTGGATGAAGGTTCCTGGGGTGGCTGCGAGCGCAGGGCCCACGCTGGCTGCAGGGAGAGAAGAAACCAGCCCACTTAGGAAAGCTGATCTGGTGTGTGAATGGTGTTTCAGGGTAGATCTGAAAGCTCCCGGTTTACAGCAGGAGAGCCACGCGGGTCGGGGAACTTCCTTTACTGGATCCAAAGGGGGCAGAATGGGCACCTTTCTTCTGTGAAACTTCCAAAGCCTGGAAACCAGCCTTGGGCACCGCCGGAGTTGGAGCCTCTCGGATTGCGCCAAAACCCGGAGCAGGGAAATCCAGGCCGCGCGGCCCGGAGTGGCCTGCGGGGGGCTCGGGGGGGGACGGCGCGCGCACTGGGCATGCGCAGGGGGTGGACCGCCGGGCCGGCTTAGCGAGCCGTGACGAGTCCGGAAGCGCCTGCGCGCGCCCCTCGGCTGGCGAAGTAGTTTTTTAGTTCCGCGTCCCGAGGACAGTTGCTCTCC
>PVJN01019068.1:0-37729 GCA_004026805.1 Lasiurus borealis | reverse complement strand
CCTCCCTTAATCACAGAGGAGGCATCCACAGTGAAGTCAGCCACCAACCACATAACGTGGAAGAAAGCAGGAAGCACTGCCAGACCATGTATTTACCAACAAAGGTCCTCCGCTCCCTCTGGCTGGGACACCACCACATCCTGCGCTGAGACTCCTTCTCACAGTACGTGCCAAGGCCCCACCTTCCCTCTCTCCACCCGAAGAGCATAGATGCGAGGCGGGGAACCCTTCGATGCAGTCTTGCTATCCATAATATGGGCACCCCACCGGGATTTATAAGACTCTTCCTAAAAGGCACAACCACAGTGGATTCTTCTGAGAGGTGGTGAATGAATGTAGCTGCAAAGAGCATTTCAGTCGGTGTTAGCTGGAACCAACGTCAAGGGGCAAAGCTTTGTCTCAGAGGATCTTGAACTTGTCTAATTTGCTTCTATACCTTCAGACTAGATTTTTGTTAATAACTGGATTAAGGTAGTCAACAACGAAACTATTTCCAAGAGTAGCTGGTTTGTTTTCAAAACAAGCCAAAAGCTAGTATGAGAAAAGCACCTTCGTTCTTCCTTTGCAGGTAAAGGTGAATGAGTGGGCACAACCACAGTTGGGCATTAATCGTTTCCTCGACAATGACCAGCGAGAGCCTTGAAAGCCTGCTTATGAATAATGCTCACAGCCCAGAACCTTCTAGAATGCCCCGTAAGCTTCTCTCCTCTTGTCCTGTTATTTATGGAGATGGGAAACACCAAATGTCTTTTTTTGTAACCACCCTTCAAATCTGAAGAACCCACAACTTGTTGGCCTTTCTCTTAGCCCTGTTTTCTTTAAGCCTTAATTACATTTTGGCTCCTCTCTGGAGCTCCACCAGTACCCCACATCCTCCTGAAAGGGGAGATACGAAGTAGTCACAGCTGGGGTCAGACCAGTGCTGGGAAAAGCTGACAGGCCACTTCCTGCCCTTCCGCCTTGCATGCATCCCACTATCTGGATGGCTGTATAAGTAAACAGCACTTGTTTAGCTCATTCAATGAGGTGATAATAACCCCCACTTATTTAGATATTATGCTAGGAAATGTTACATGCAGTATTTCATTATTTCCTCACAACGGCCATCTGAGGCAGACCTTATTAGCTCCATTTTATGGAAGAGGAACCTGGAGTTAGCTCATTGAAGGGATGTGTTATGGCCACAGGATTCAAACTCCGGTCCCTCTGACTCCAGAATGCACTGGGCCACAATGCCAGGAAGCCAGTGCTCGCCGGCATTTGGGTGTAACTCACTAAGCAAATATGACTCTGCCTATAAAATATATGTATGACTTATCCTGAAAGTCAATAGCAAGTGTGGGTGCCTGACAGACTTAGGAAAAGGAAAAGGGATGAAGGTAAAAGAGAAGGCCAAAACCGGTTTGGCTCAGTGGATAGAGCGTCTGCCTGCGAACTGAAGGGTCCCAGGTTCGATTCCAGTCAAGGGCACGCACCTTGGTTGTGGGCACATCCCCAGTGTGGGGTGTGCAGAAGGCAGCTGATCGATGTTTCTCTCTCATCAATGTTTCTGGCTCTCTGTCCCTCTCCCTTCCTCTCTGTAAAAAAAAAAAATCAATAAAAAATATATTAAAAATAAATAAATAAAAGAGAAGGCCAGACAGACAGGAAGGGAAAGAGAGGGCAGAGTGGAAGGACATTTAAACCTGTCTCCGGTGACCCTCTGGGATGCTTCCGAACACCGTATTCTTTCTGATCGTGAGAGCAATAGTAACGGAGGGCAGAGACCAATTGTTCAGTGGCCCTGACAGAGTGTGTGGCACATCTCCTACATTTCTTGGACACTAACAAAGAATTACCCATCCGTGAACCAGAGACACAGGAGATTCCCTGATGAGATCCGTTTATTTAATCAGTTCTTGTAACTGTTAATGTGCTACTGACTGTTTGGAGGAAATACACATTATTTGTCCTATTAAATCTGTTGCTGCTTTACCAACAAAATGAACTTATGATTAAAGGGAATTGAAATGGGGGAGTACTTGAAAGCCATTTGTCCATCTGTGCCAATATAGCTGTGCAGACATGTGGAAACCTAGGGAGAGGATGAGAGTCAGAGGCAGTATGGGAAATGGGGGAGGGGGCCTCTTTCAAACAATACCACCTGAATGTTTTATTACAAGATGTTTGTATATTATACACATTATTTTTAAAAAAAAATAGATTGTACTTAACATGTCATCTGTCCCAAAACCCATTTTAAGAAATTTTATTGTTTAGATAGGGGGAAAAAAAACTCTCACTTCTGTGGGCAACATATTAAATAAAATACAGTAAAATAATATAAAGTTTAATAAGAAATGTGGGTTTGGGGAAGGTTATCTTTTAGAAGTAGATTCTGCGAAATCAATTTTTAAAGCTTCTAAGCAGAAATGGAATTCTTAGTTCTCGATCGATATCAATTCTGCAAGCCCAGTATTATTAGGGAGAGTGACCCAAATGTCAAACTTTCCCTCAAGAATTTGATGAACTTTCTCTCTTTTTAATATCATTTCTGACTAAAGTTGGACCCATACTAAATCATATAAGAATTACTTTTAAAATGTAATACTACTTTCATGAATTTTCTAACCATCTTCACCTTACCTGTCTCAGAACACAATGTTATAGAGACCTGACAAGCTTATCAATATGTATTTAAAGACTGACCATCAGAGAACTTCTATCATGCAGCTGTTCTGATTTAGATGTTTCTCTTATGAAATCAGTACATTTGTCGAGCTTTCTAAACAAAAAGGTTTTCAGGATTTCTCAATAGTCCTAAGTCTGCTTGCTTTTGTATCCTGCTAGTTGACAAAAATAAATCCATTTTAATTACTGCCTGGCCAAAGTTTAAACTTAAAAGTAGACTCAATAGCTAATCAATGGGTTGATCTGCTGATGCAATAGAGTGTAGTTAGGCCTGACCAGAGGGCATTCTGCACAAACAGTCAACATGTTTTTGATATAATTCAGCACAGAGAATCTAACCTGGCAGTAAAACTGCATCCTATGAATTAAGTAATATTCAGGTCCTCAGTAAATGTTTGTTAAAATTGATATAGAATCAAGTCTCTAAGTTCCTCCATTATATGATATTATAACAGTCACTTGTAAATAGTTTAAGTCCACAATTAAGGTACAGTCTGTTTTTCTACAGTAGAGTTCCTTTAAAATGGTAGTGTTTATTAGTAGGTAGTATTTTGAAAAATAGTAATCTAGAGTCTCAGCAAAATTAATGCTAAGTTAATGGCTGTTTCTATGAAGCATAAGTTTCACAGTAAAAAAGAAAAAAATATATATATTATATATATATGCACATATATATATATATATATGTATATATATATATATACGTGTGTGTGTGTGTGTGTGTGTGTGTGTGTGTATAAATTGTTGTATACAGCCTATATGGAATTACCTTAATTTAAACATGATCAAAATAGACCACTGCCTGGTTGATTCTGCATCAGATTTTTAATTTGTAAAGATGGTGTTAGAAGAAACTTAAATGGCAAGCATCTATTCTCGGTTTTGTTCTTCTAAACTTTATTTGCCTGAATTATCTCCAGGCTCAAAATGTTTGGGGATCTTTCACAATAGCTTTGAGAAAACCATGTAGCCAATTTGAGTTCACAACAAATTTTCCGCAACCGATGGTGACTGAAGAATGCCAGTAAAACACCAAACAATTTGGCATCAGATGAGTTTCAAAACTCCCATTTTGAAATTAAAGGCATCCTCAAACCACTGAACCAAGGCCAAGAAGGCCAGGCAAGTAACAACGTTAACATGGAAAACAACAGGGCAGAAAAAACTGCATTTTCTTACTTTTCTCCTAGAATGTGATGAACAGTCATGAGGAGTATATTTTATAGTATTTGTGCCTTATCTTTCCCTTCTTGGCTCACAGTTATCCTCTGAAACAGATGCAAGGCATCAGCAAGTGTTTGGAGTGTCTTGAAGTCAGCACCTGGGCAAGCATGCCATCTGGGGTAGATCTACACTAATAAAAGAGTAAGATGCAAATTGACCATACCTTCACAACATCCATCCACCAATCAGGAGTGAATATGCAAATTAACCCAACAAAGATGGTGGATTAATTTGCATATGCAGGGGGCCAGGAGCATTCCACACCATCCCAGCCACTCGTAGCCTCTGGGAAACATGGGAAAGCAGAAAGGTGGCTTCAGCTGGAGTGAAGGCAGTGCCGGCAGCCAGGGGAAGGAAGGCCCATTTTTGCACAAATCTTCGCGCATTGGGTCTTTAGTCTATAATAATAAAAGGATAATATGCTAATTAGACCTGATGGCCAAGTGACCTTCTGGATGAACTTCCAGATGAAGCCGGGGCTACAGGGCTGAGGCAGCAGCCAGGGCCGCTACTTTGGCCCGCAGAGCCCCTGGCATGAATTTCATGCATCAGGCCTCTAGTATAAACGTAACAAACAGCAAGACAGATGGTCAGTGGTCCCAGGCTGAGTCCCAGCCTCACTACAATGGCAGTGAAAAGCCGGAGGACCAAGCAACTTGGCTATAAATTGCTGGAAGGCAGTGCAGATCATGGTTGAAGGGGAAGGGCCTTGCAGCCAGCTATTTTGCATGCCACCTTGGACACTTCCTAACCAGATAACACTGGGCAATTTCCTTCACTGCTCTGAGACTCTGTTTTCTTGTTTGGGAAGAGTGATATTTAATAACATCCATCTCAAAGTGTTGCAAATACCAATGAATGCTTATGAAACCTATACAACAGTAGTTAGCATAGTTGGCATGGAGAGCGTGCTGTTAATGGTAGCTATTCATCACTCTAACTAAGTATCTTACTGTCACTATAACTCTCTAGATGATTTAATATTTAGATTTATTACGCTTGACTTCCAAGGTTCTCCTCTCTCCCTTCTCTGAACCACCTTGCCGATGTCTGTCATGTTAAGCTTTCTAAGAAGTCTCCTCCATCATTCCACTTTCCTGCTCAAAAGCCTTCAAGGACTCCCTACATCCAAGAAAATGTCTGAACTCCTCAGTCTATACAGTCTGGTTCCAATCTGCTTTACCAACCTCCTACTCCAATTAGACTGAAGGCTCCCTTCTTGGGATCAGCCATCTGATACACATTTCTACTTCATGTTTCGTACACACACTACTAAGTACGCAACATGTGGTTGGTACCTCTTGGCTGATCTTATTCTTGCTCCTGCAGCCTGGAGTATAAATGTTATGTCTGACTGCGGCAGAGGATCCTGAGGCTGTGGTCTAACCAGAGAAAGGTTTGCACAGAAACTCCAGCCTCATCACAGTGTATCCTGGGAAATTTGGCAACAGTAACAGGGGTAAGCTAAGGCCACTGTCATAGAACTACCATAGTGTTTAGCCTCAAAAGTGTTTTTTAAAAATACATATTACCTATTAAAGCTATTTTTTTTAATATCCCTACTGAGAAGTTTGAGAGAAATTCTCAGGGGAGAAATCTAAAAATAAGGCTCTAGAGTCCTAGAGGTTTGAAAAAGCCATAGTATGTCCTTGGCTAAATATTATCCTAAATGTAAATCTTATCCATTCAAGCTTCTCCCCATAGGAGCACCCACTTTAAGAGGAATTTGCTTTGTCCAACTGGGTGGCTCAGTGGTTGAGCATCGACCCATGAACCAAGAGGTCACCAGTTGGATTGCCCATCAGAGCACATGCCTGATTGCAGGCTCCATCCCCAATAGCGGGGTGTGCAGGAGGCAGCCGATACATGTTTCTGATCAATGTTTCTCTCTCTCAATTCCTCATTCTCTAAAACCAATAAAAAACAAACTTTTAAAAAATTATTTTGTAAACAGAGGAATTTGTTTTGATTTATTTATGCAGAGCTACAAAGTAATCTCTCCTTCTAATCAACAAAAACCTCCGGCCCCATTCACAAAACTGACTTGAAACTCACTGTGATGAAGGCTAGCTTCCTTTATGGTGCCCCTGGGATTTGGAGAGGACATAGCACAGAGCAGGCTGTGCCTGGGCTTAAGGAGAGGCCCAGAGCGGAGTGCTGATAACCCTGGAGGTTGGGGTGGGACAATGGAGGCAGATTCTCTGAGTGTTTACCCCCGGCTCTTCATTGAGGAAGTGAAGGGCAAGCCCCGCCTGACAATTTGCAGGATGAACACCTTCCTTCCAAGGACATATTCTGCTGTTCATGTGTGGGAAACTTGTTGTGCTTGACAGCTATTTTGTAGTAAGCTTCAGCCACGTTAGCACTAACCTCGGGCTAGGTTTCTATTACCCCAAACCCTATCTCTTTTCCATAAAACAGGTGTTTTGCCTTATGAGCTAGGCCAGGTATTTTGCCTTACGGGCTAGGCCAGGTGTTTCGCCTTAAGGGCTAGGCCTCATTCCTCCTTCTCCCTATAAATACCCCGATCTACTCCTGAATAAACGAGACTTGATCAGAACTTTGTCTTGTCTCCACTCCTTGTGTCTCTTGTCCCTTTCATCCCCACTCCCCCTCTAGGGTCCTCGTTGACTTAACCTGAGGGTTGGGACATTCATGGCAATCAAAAAGGGACAGGGGAAAAGAATTTTACATAATGTTAAATCGTGACAGAAAGGTCGGTCAACAGCTTTCCCTTATACATAACAGGTTTGCAAGCCACTTTCAACAAATAAGTGTCCAAAAACTCAGACCCTCAGGGTTGAGTTCTCACTGGGTAGCCGTCACAAATTGGTGGCATTGAGCAAAACTATAGCTCATAGATGTGCTTTGTTTGGTCAACAGGGTGTTTTTAATATTTTTAACAAAATTGCCTTTATGCCAGATATTTGTTCTGCGTTTGATACAGTCCCCACCATTCCCTATGATCTTCCACTCTAACATTTATGTGACCCACTAATCCCCGCCTACAGGCATTAGATTTTGCTGTTACTACAAGAGTCTGTCTCTTTGATAGACCTCTTATGAATGCCTTAGGTAATAAGTCAGCAGATGCCCCTCACACCTCTCCTTCTTCCCCTTCTGCCTCTGTCCATCATTCTCTTCAAGGCTCTACCAGTTTTATACTTGGCTCCTCTTCTTTACTGCACCTCAGAGGGTCCTGGGCACTTGTTTTTTTTAAAATGACCCAATGAGAGGAGACCATCCCCACCTCACACTCATCGACTCTGCTTTTTTCAACCCTCTCTTGACCCACAGACAGGGCTCCTTGAGGCAGTGGGGTTCCGATAAGTTAGTTTCTGCTCTCCTGCTGAAAAACGGGGGCTTTGGAGGTGCCACCATTAGCTTTTGGCTTCGCAAAATATCCTCAGAAGAAGACATCACCTTCTTTAAAAGGAGACAGAGAGGAAGGTAAACTGGAAACTTGGTTCGTCATTTTCGGCCTGTGCAGAAACTCCACACAGCTTCTCTAGTACCGCCCACTCCGTCTGGCCTGGCAAGGGAGGGAAGCCACTCTGTCGCTCTGGGTTTCACCAGGACGTTTCATTTAAGTAAAATGCATGGCATTCGATGTCTTGGTCATGAGAGAGGGGAAAGGACAGAGTCGGCCTTTGACATAAACAGGCCTCATCCAGTAAGCTAGCCAGCGGGAAATGTTGGCAACGTGTAATTAGCCAGCTGGTCATCCTCTACTTAAATCCACCCTCTTCTCGAAATGCCAAGTTTGGAAGAATTAAATATCTCGGCGTGCCAGGCATAGCGCAAAACCAGATGTTTCAAATCTGTCTTCATCTTGCCCCCTTCCTCCTTCCCCAGTCGCACAGACAAACTAGCAGTCAAGGGAAGTTACTACCTTAAATAAAGGGCCGCTGAAACTTTCGGTTGCAGCCAACTGTGAAGTCAGGGTAAACTTTTCTTGAACTCTTGCTCAAGAAGAAAACTTCTTGAGCCTTCATTATCTTGGAGGCAGGAATTCGCAGCGCCCATCTCCCAATCCAGGCCAGGGCCTTGAGCAAAACCAATATTTCCTTCCCGCCAGGGTCACGAAAGGGACGCTTGGTTATCGAAGCAGATGCTCGGTTTTCCAAAGCGTGCGTGGAGAACCCGAAAATCCCGGCTGCGCTTGCTAAGACCCAGCTCTCGTCTTCCGTGCCCTTTGCAAATCCCCATCTCCTGTTCACGAGCCTGGGAAGTAAACAGTCTTTTCTGGAATTCTGATAGATGTTCAGCCCAGGCCTCCTCCTTCTTCAGGTTTGTCATTCCCACAGGCCACCTCCTCCTGGTCTTTCTCCTCCACTGGCAATACGTTCACTTCAACTAAACTCACCTCAGGTGACTTTAATTGGTTCTAATCAAAGCAAGAGCATTTCAGCTCATTAAGATTTCCTTTTCCCTTCTGTTATTCAAGTCTGGAAGTCTCCATACGTTTAGGTATTCTTGGATGAGAAATGTATAGCAAGGGATCAAGGGCTGAAGTCTCTTATCGTGGAAATGTTAGGGTCTGTCCTTTGGCCTTCTCAGGTTAAACAGTGAACAGTTCATTGGAAGTTTCAGGAAGAATGACTCTCGTGCCAAAACCGGTTTGGCTCAGTGGAGAGAGCATTGGCCTGCAGACTGAAGGGTCCCAGGTTTGATTCTGGTCAAGGGCATGTACCTTGGTTGCAGGCAGGCACAACCCCAGTGGGGGGCGTGCAGGAGGCAGCTGATCAATGTTTCTCACTCATCGATGTTTCTAGCTCTCTATCCCTATCCCTTCCTTCCTATAAAAAAATCAATTATATATATATATATATATATATATATATATATATATATATATATATATGAGACTCTCACAAAGGAAGAGCTTATGGGAACATTTCACTTTGGGGTATTCATTTGCTGAGATCATTTCCAACTTTGTGATTAATTTCTCTTTACAATGAATAATAAACATGTTTTAGATTCCGGTTTCAAAGGGACACAATAGCCTATCTTTCTTGGCTCCTCAAACCCCAGAGCTACACGTTGCACATAAAGTTTGCCACTGAGCAAACAGGAGAATTTAATCTCTCCCAAATATGCTACCAATGCTTCTGGGCTTTATCTGCCAGAAAATACATGATTCAGACAATTGGAGAGTATGTTTCCCACAGACCCTGGGATACACAGGACCAACCAGTGTGTTTCCCACAGACCTCGTGACATACAAAGCAAATACTTTTATTTTATTTTATGACTCCAGAGAGAAAAATGCTTGGCTTTTTCCTTACCTACTTCCCTCAGTGCCAAAACCTCTAATGTGTATCCGGGGTCAGATGCGAATAGATAGTGTGTGCCAAAGACCACCGGATATGCTGATGATAAACAGCCTCGGCTAGGGAAAAAAGAGACGTCACTGGTAAACTAAGTTGCTCATCTCTCCCGCCCACCCCAAATTCCTAAGGATAAAAAGGGGGTTCCACTAGAAGTAACCTCACAGGATGATCTGATCGTAAATTCCTAACTGGGCAGGTCAGGCTGGGCAGCCAAACCCCAGGCATATAACTTGTTTAAGAAAGGATCTACCTTTGCCATAAGCAAGCCCCATCCAACGGTGCATCTAGGTTAATACACCTGTGAAATGCCTCTTTTCAGATCACCCTCAAGAGCATACCTAACTTCATAAATGATCCTGCGATCCAATCCTCACCTGCTTCCTCTCACCTTCCAATGCTCCTCCTTACCTCCGCGCCTTCATTCCAAGGCCTAAATGAGACTGCAAACGCCATTCTGAGGGGCATTTGAGATCTTACTTCCCAGCCATTAGCATCGGCCTCAGCTCACGTAAAACCTTATGAAAATTCTTCACAGGTTTGTCCACCTTCTTACGTGGACTTTTCCATCTCCCCCTGCCTGGCAACAACGTCCAGCTTCTAAAAGCCGGCTTCCTCCTCTCTTGCTTTGAGGACCCACCTGTTGGCTCTCCACATCCCTGCCCAGTTGTGCCCTCTGGATCACAGCCTGTCTGCTCCCGGCTAACGGGTGCTGAAAGGGGCCCTCTGCCTCGTGCTTGTGTTACACTGGGCACATCAGCTGGTCATTGCCCTTCACTCCAGGCCAAGTTCCCTGCAGCTTCTAGTAGTGGACTGAATTGTAATTCCCAAAAAGGGTGTGCTCCAGTCCTAACCCCAGGTCCTGTGAGTGTGACTTATTTAGAAAGTGTGACTTATTTGCAGATGCGACCAAATTAAAGATGAGGTCACACGGAGTGACGGTCCACGGGACCGATGTCCATACAAGAGGAGGGAAATTTGGGCGTGGGGGCGCAGACACACAGAAAACAGAGGCTGCAGGAGACAGCTGCGAGGCCAGAGACGCTCAGAGCTGCCAACCAACCCGTGTCATGGAGAGAGGCATGGAGCAGATCCTCCCTCAGAGCGTTCTAGAAAAACACCAACCTTGCCAACAACTTCATTTTCGACTTCTGGCTTCCAGAATTGTAAAAAATAACAAAACAAAACAAAACAAAACAAAATAAAATAAAATAAAATAAAATAAAATAAAAAACTCTGTCATTTTCAACCACCCTATTCAAGAGAATACAGTTTCTCTTGCACTTTTGGAGAGTTGCTCAGCTCATGTACCAAACACGGATTCGGCGTCTGCTCTCTGCCAGGGCCTCTGCCAGGAGCTATGGAGGCCACCATAGGTGGCAAGGTGCTTCTGCCACTCGGAGACGCCCAGGCAGCCTGGCCAGAGAGATGACGGACGGGCATGCCCCGAGCGTTGAGGGAGGAGGAGGGACACTTCCCGGCCCAGGGTCAGGAGAGGGCTTCCGGGAAGAGATAATGGCCGGGAGGGTTTAGCAGAACGCCCTCCCTCAGGGCCATCTGCAGGCCGAGAAAGGACCGCTTTGCCTCCACCACACCCACCTCTGCAAGCAGCCTCTTCCTGCGGCCGCAGGGTTTGCATGGCAAAGAGCAAGCCACTTTGCACCACAGCACGCTCTCCTGCGAGTGCTTTTCCACTGCCTGGCGTTTCTTGCCCGTTTCGTTTGAATAAACCCGTTTTCCTTCGGCTTGATTTGGAGGGAGGGGGAAAGTTTTGTATCTCGACTTTATATCTTTGGAAATGTTATTGCGATGTCATTTTTCTCTGTAGGTACTATTGCCCTCTGAAACACAAAATGCTTCCGATAAGAGAGACAGGGAGCTCCTTCAGAGCGGGAGGCATACTGAGTTCTTAAAGCACAGCAAGGTCTGTGAAAACAGAGAAACAACTCACAGAAAAGAGGATGCACAGATCATTTGGAAAATAGAGAGATGATTTTTTTATTTTTTTTACAAAAATACTCTCTGCCCCACTATCCAGAAGCTATTATCGTATGAACGTCCAGATGGATTTCCTACTGGATTGTTTTTCGTGCACAGTTTTTATTTTGTTTCTTCGTACTCTATAAACAACCTTGTATCCTGCCTTTTTTCACACACCATTATAGCATAAACATTTCCCCAGGCCTTTAGAAACTCTTTATAAACATGCTTTTAATGGCTATAACATGTCTGGCTGCATAGATGCCCGTGGGTTACTTAACCAGGCTCTGTGGTGGCCCTTTAGGTGCAGGGGTCGGCAAACTCATTAGTCAGCAGAGCCAAATAGCAACAGGACAACAATTGACATTTCTTCTGAGAGCCGAATTTTTCAAACTTAAACTTCTTCTAACGCCACTTCTTCAAAATAAACTCGTCCGGGTTGTGGTATTTTGTGGAAGAGCCACACTCAAGGGGCCAAAGAGCCGCAGTTTGCCGACCACGGCGTTAGAGCCTAGAAATAGCCTGCAGATAAGCTTACTAAGCTTCAAAATGGGAGATTTCTTAAGTTGTTTCATCATAGACTGACAGTTGTGTCATGAGACAAGGGCCATTTTATCATCCGGAAGTTGATTTTAAAACAAACAAGCAGCTGAAACCGGTTTGGCTCAGTGGATAGAGCGTCGGCCTGCGGACTGAAAGGTCCCAGGTTCCATTCTGGTCAAGGGCATGTACCTTGGTTGTGGGCACATCCCCAGTAGGGGGCGTGCAAGAGGCAGCTGATTGATGTTTCTCTCTCATCAATGTTTCTAACTATCTCTCTCCCTTCCTCTCTGTAAAAAAAAAAATCAATAATATATATATATATATATATATATATATATATATATATATATTTTTTTTTTTTTTTTTAAAAAAAGCAAAGAGACAACATCAGAGGCTGCTCTCTCTGCCCTCAAACCTCCATCTCTTCCCCTTGGGCCACAGGTCTTCCCATCATTGGCCTGGTGGCTCTGGATTGCTGGGCCCTGTTATTTCACCCCTTCATATTCCACGGCCCCACCCGGTGTCCCGGCCCGGCGTGGTGTGAGTGTGCCGGGCCCAGCACCACGCCCCGCGGGCTGAGTATCGCTGATGAGGTCCCTGTCATCCTGGCCCAGGACCAGTGCTTCAGGGCTCGCCCGGCTACTGCTCTGCGCGCTGAGTCATGCTCCTGCGGGGCTCCTGCAAGCTGCTCCGGCTGCTAGTCTGGCTCAGGACTCTGGCAGAACCCGTGTTCTTCCCACATCATCCTTCCCACCCCCCTGAAGATGTTCTCTCTAATAAAGAACCTCTCCCGGCCCGGTACCCAAGCCGGCGTCGTGTACACTCACCCCGATACCACTGAGCTTCAGCATGAGTCTGTATTGTTTCGGTTTCTGTAATAGTAACCCATGTCCCTTGATGTCCTGGCCCTTGCTCTGACTCACAGATGCCACTCGGTACCCAGAGTCTCTTACTTGTGTTTATTAACCTGGGCTTTTGGAGAATCACCAACCCGTGGAGACACCCTGCAGCCTCTGGAATCCCTGCAGCCAGCCATTTGCCTGGTATATGGTGAGATTGCTGGGCCCCTCTGGTGAACATCTTGCCTTCTCAGCTCAAATTGTGCTATTGATAGGCCTCCTCTGCCCTCCTCAAGACTGGTGAGCGATGCTAGCAGAGATTCCAGGCCCTGTACCCTCCCATCCCCCACTCTACCTCCCCGCCAATAATTCTGATTGGCTGTAAATGAACAAGACAGCGTTAACCACCACGTTGAAAGATCCCTGAGTGCCAGTCCTAGATACAGGTCCACAACCTCTTATTGGTAATTCCCAACTTCATAAAACTGAAAACTCAGCATTTTTTCTCATAAATATCATTTGGCAGCAAAACCTGACTGTATTAGTTTCCTGTGGCTGCTGTAACCAATGCCACCAGCGTGGTGGCTTAAAACAACAGAAATGTATTCTCTGACAGTTTCAAAGGTCAGTCCAAAATCGGTGTCACGGAGCCCAAATCAAGGGGTCAGCGAGGCCACAAACCCTGAGGCTCCGGGAGAACTTGTTTCTTGCCTCTTCCGGCTTCTCATGGCCATTGTCAGGCCTCGGCTGTGATTCTATCACTCCGATCTGTCTCCGTGGTCACTTCCAGCTTCTCGTGGCTGTTTGTCATACTATCACTCCCATCTGTCTCCGTGGTCACGTCACCTTCCCCTCTTCCATGTGGATCAAATCTCCCTGTGTCTTTCTCTTATAAGTGTACATCTGATGGCATGTAAGGCCCACCCAAACAATCCAGGAAAATCTTACCTTGTCAATCACAGCTGCAAAAATATCCAAATCCCAAATTCAATCAGACCTGCAAAGATCCTTTTCCCTGACGAGGTAAACTTTACAATCCTAAGGATTTAAGACCTGATGACTTTGGGTGGCCATTGTTCAGCCTACTCTACTGACTTCCATGAAAAAGAAGCTATTTATGATATTTATGTATCCCTCTTACTATGACCAGCCATGTTTTGCTAAAGAAATATTCATGTGTGAGATTATAGGGTGCTGCCCTACACTTCATGGGGGTGTTGGGTAATAACATCAGGAAAACTCAGTTTCTTTCTGAAATACATTTGGCCACAGAGGTTTCCGATAAAGATCTGTGGACCTGTCTCACGGTGTTGCACCCTGTTTGAGGCAGGACATAAAATAGATGGCTATGGCCGAGACCGGTTTGGCTCAGTGGATAGAGCGCCTACGGACTGAAAGGTCCCGCGTTCGATTCCGGTCGGGGGCATGTACCTTGCTTGCGGGCACATCTCCAGTGTGGGGCATGCAGGAGGCGGCTGATCGATGTTGTCTCTCTCTCATCGATGTTTCTGACTTTCTATCCCTCTCCCTTCCTCTTTGTAGAAAATCAATAAAATAAAAAAAATAATAATAAAGTAGATGGTTCTGAAATGTCCTGGCTCCAGAACACCAGGCCATGCCATCTCAGTGAACCTCCACATCAGTCCAATAAGGTAAAGCAATGCAGGTGTCATTATCCCTGTGGTAAAGATAGGCTCTCGAAGGGTTGAGTGTCTTCCCCAGGGTCCGTTCGTCAGTAGCAAGGACCAGAATCAGAACCCGTGCTTCTAATTCTCAATCCAGTATTTTTTGGCTCATCACAACTGCCGCCTCAGAGAGAGAGAGAACGTGAAGTGAATTACTCTTGAAAGCATGCAATGTGAATATTTTTATCGGTGAAGGTTAGAAATAGCTCTTTGAATTCTGTCGAATGATAAAACAGATAGGCTCTGAGCCAGGATTAGAGAAAGGAGACAGGAAGGGTACCGAAAAATACTGTCCCAGAGCTGAAGGCAGCTGTAAAGGCTATACCGCTTATTGACTTGCCTTTTCATTGCTCCGTATCATTTAACTTGCTATTTCTGCATTGTTTAGTTTTGAATTTGAGGAGAAAAATCGACATCGGAATTTACATCGTGTTATGGCAAGCTGACATTTTTATTTTTTAAATAAGGATAAACGTGCTTCCTTTGAAGAATTATCATGAGAATTCAGGGCAAGTATGTGGAGTGCCTGACACGGAGCGTGAATAAGCATGAATTTCTTTCCTTCCTCCCTTTCTCTCTCTCCTCCTATTCAATCCCATTTCAAGGAACCAACCACAGAAAGCTGCAATTTTAGAGACCGCCCCTTTCAACACCCCCAAATCCCAGGCTGCTGCCATGCTTTCTTTCCGGGTAGGATCAATCCCGACCTTTACCACCAAGTGCACCGTTCCATTTGGAAGCTCCATGAATCCCCGCCACCCTGGGACAGGAGCCCAAGTGTAATCCTTTCATTTCATCCCCTCTCGGCCTTGAACTCTCACTCCTTACCCCCATGGGGGTCCACTTCTCTGTAAGTGAGAGAAATGAAAAGGTAACAGGAATAGCTGCCCAAAGGGTTTGTGTCTTAAATGAAGAGAGAATGTTATACGTTGTTATTTGCTTTTCTCTTTTCTTCAAGCCCTGTATTATTCTTCAGTTAACAATGTGTGATAGCTAATCAACCTGGGCATCAAATTTCCATGATCTCCACTCTACTCTGCACTACTGCTCCCCCTAAGTCACCCATTCCAGTGGCCTTAGCCAGGGCCTTGGCATCAACCTGTAACTGTTGCACCTCTGGACTCTTGAGGACCCATACCCAAGACTCTCCTTACCATCCAGATCTCTCTTACTGCACTCCAGTTCCATCTGCTCTTCCATGATTTCAACTTGCTCGCATTGGTCAGTCCCTCTCCTGATCCAACCTCCAAGCCTACAGCTAGCTCATAGTGGATCACCTACTCTTTTACCTGCACCCTCCCCCACTCACATGCATACCAGTTTATTCTCATTACTTTGCATATTACAGCCGAAACCGGTTTGGCTTAGTGGATAGAGCATCGGTCTGTGGACTGAAAGGTCCCAGGTTTGATTCCAGTCAAGGGCATGTACCTTGGTTGCGGGCACATCCTTAGTCGGGGGCGTGCAGGAGGCGGCTGATCGATGTTTCTAACTCTCTATCCCTCTCCCTTCTTCTCTGTAAAAAAATCAATAAAATAACAAAAAAAAAATTATTATTATTATTTTGCATATTATAGAGCACTAAAACCCTGACCCACAGTCATTTCCACACTCTACCTCCTCTGCCCACTAGCTGGGCTGCTAACTTATTCTGGAAGAAAAAAATCACACAACCTTGCAGATTTTTTGCCACTCAGCCATTCATGACCAACAAACTCAGCTTTGCCCTTGTGCCACTGGATAATTCTTTTAACTGTATTGATCAGCAGCCTTCTGCATTCGCTCATAGCAGTTACTCCAAAATCTCAATACTTCTTAAATCCCCAAGCCACCTTCTTCTCCACTCATTTTCAGGAAGCTTAATCTCCTCACTAAAGAAAAAAAATTTTTTTAGCCATCATGACCTTCCTGGACATCCCAATTACAAACTTGCCCATATTTTCCACTACCTCCAGCTTCAGAAAATAAATCATCTCACTTCTGGTTCAAGGTCAATCCCTCCACCTGTGCTCTTGATCCCAATCCTTGCTTGTGCCATCAGTATCCCTTCTCTCTTATATTTCTCATCTTTCTCTCTCTAGTAGTTCCTTCTCTCAGCGCATAAATATTCTCTGGTGCTTTTAATTTTATATGTATGTTTTAGAGGCCTGGTGCACAAAATTTGTGCACTCAGTGTGTGTGTGTAGGGTGGGGGGTGGTCTCTTAGCCCAGCCTGTGGCCCCTCACTTCTTACCACCCACCTGCTCGCTGCTCCTTGCCACTAGGCTTACTGCTCCTTAGTGCTGCCAGAGGCGGGAGAGGCTCCCGCCACCACCGCTGCGCTCACCAGCTATGAGCCCACCTTCTGGCTGAGCAGCGCTCCCCCTGTTGGAGTGCACTGACCACCAGAGAGCAGCTCCTGCATTAAGTATCTGCCCCCTGGTGGTCAGTGCATGTCAGAGTGACTGGTTGTTCCACAGTTCAGTCAATTTGCATATTAGCCTTTTATTATATAGGATATATTTGAACCTAAATCCCATTCTAGGTATTACCTTCTCAATTAGGTTTGTTGAAAAGTCATGACATTTATCACTCTCCACCTTCACTTCCACACTTCTCATCACCTTTCCACTCTCTTGAATTTGAACCTGATCTATATGCCACCAAGACCTCTATATTTCCAGTCTCCATGGAAACATACCAGCCCTTCCCTTACTAGACTTCACTGCTGCATTTGAGGCATTGACACGCTGCCTTTGTGGAACTCTCTATTCCCTTGACTTCTGCAGAAATACAAATTTAGGAGTAATGAGCACATAGACGGTCATACATGACCAGTGGTAAAAAGGATGAGCTCACCCTGTGGGGTCTGGAAGAAAGGTGAGGAGTCTGCAAGGCCTATGGAGTGTATGAACTTGAAATTTGTAACCTGCCCAAGACCAGGATCTCAGCATATCCTAACCAAATAGCCTTCCGAGTCCTCTGCCCAAATCCTGAAGGTGGCTTGCACCTCCGGGCTGTTCACACCTAAGCCTGAGACATGGCAGGTGGGAAGCTATTCACAGCAGTGTGAGCAGAGCTTGGAGATACAGGTTGCGGTGACCTCACACTTGCACATGAGTTCCTTTATAATTTTCAGACATCAGAAGGAAAGTAACCCATGACTGTTTCTCCCCAGGCTGCCACATTCCAACACGAAACTCTGAGGAGCAGGAGAATTTGGGGTTGAAATGAAGCTATATTTTTCACAGTAGAAGAGTACAGTGGTACCTCGAGATACTAGTGCCCTAACATACGAGATTTTTGAGATACGAGACATCAAGTGATCGATTTTTGCTTTGAAATATGAGCAACATTTGAGATAGGAGTAATCACGTGGATCGGCCGGCTGCACCCGACCCACCAGTTTACCGAGACTCGAGCCTCTCATAGTTTCCCACGCCTCAAGGTTACAGAATGAATTAAACTTGTATCTCGAGGTACCACTGTATATTATTGGATTGATATATAACTTTAAGGTATTTAGAGATGTATCATAGGTAGCCTCCATTTGTACTCTGACCCCAGACCACAGATGTTAGGAGTAGGCTTGTGTGGAGCTGAGCATTCAGAGTTCCCAAAGACAGTGACTAGCTTTCCCCTTCCATCTTGGGTGCCACCTCCAGGGAACCCAGAGCACCCGCCAGGGGAACTGCAGGAATTCTGGAGCGATTAGTGATGACTGGTCTGGGCACACCTAACCCATTCTCTGATCTAGTCAGACCTCTTCATTTCGTGGAGGAGAAACTCGAAGTCAAGAGCAGTTACAACACTGGCCCGCTCTAGACAGGGGCAGGACCACACGAGGATGGGGGCCCTCTGGCTCCAGCTCAAGGCGTTTGCTCTCACCACGCTGGAGACAGGACAGAGTCACCCTCAGAAAGCAGGAGGGAGAAACGTCCTCCCAGGATGTGGGAAACTTGTGCTTGACAGCCATTTTGTAGTTAGCTCCAGCCACGTTAGCACTAACCTCGGGCTAGGTTTCTATTACCCCAAACCCATCTCTTTCCCGTAAGCCAGGTGTTTTACCTTAAGGGCTAGGCCAGGTGTTTTGCCTTAAGGGCTAGGCCTCATTCCTCCTTCTCCCTATAAATATCCCGATCTACTCCTGAATAAATGAGACTTGATCAGAACTTTGTCTTGTCTCCATCCCTTGTGTCTCTTGTCCCTTTCATCCCCTCTCCCCCTCTAGGGTCCTGGTTGACTTAACCCACGGGTCGGGACACCAGGATCCCCACAGAGCTGCTGGGCGTGTGCTCAGAGAGAGGATACAACAGAACGGGATAATTCATTCAAAAAGATGTCACAGGAGAAAAATTACAGGATTTCCCTCACAAAGCCAGTAGCGTTCTGAATGATGTAGAAATGATTCTGGTTTAATTTTAATGAAAGGGATGTGAACCATCGGTTTGGAGAGACAAAGAAATATTTTAATGGCAAGGTTGGCGTGTGCAGAATCTAATAAACTAGCTAGGTCTTTTAAGAAGATCATTTTAAGAAGACATACATAAGCTAATATTTAACGTTACTCTTGTAACAGGTCCTAAGTGGCAGACAGCAGCTGAACAGAAAAGCATGACTGATACAGTCTGGAACCTGCTGAATGGCCTCTGATAGAATAAAGCCCTTCATTACTCTAACCTTCGGCTTCCTCATTTGCAATGAAGGGGACATAATATAGAGCTTATACTGTTGCTCTGATGATTGAAAATAATATGAGACAGAAAATACACATGCAGAAAGCAGACATCGGTGTTATTATCTGTGTAGACGGTATCGTTCATTCAGTCATATGACTAGCCTTTACGGAGCAGGTATTGTGCACCATGCACAGCTGTGCTGTGTGCCGCACTTCTCCATCAAGGGCAAGAGAAACAAAGCCAGGTACTGTCGGTTCCCGTCAAGGTCATGTACCTTGGTTACGGGCACATCCCCAGTAGGGGGCGTGCAGGAGGTGGCTGGTCGATGTCTCTCTCTCATCGATGTTTCTAACTCTCTATCCCTCTCCCTTCCTCTCTGTAAAAATCAATAAAATATATATTTTTTTAAAAAAAGCAGCCAGGTACTGTCAAGGTGGAGCCAGTACTCGCCCAACTAGATTGCAATCCTACTTTTGCACATTCAGGCCTGTCTGCCTGGAAAGCGAGATCTGGGGATGTTCCCAGTCTTGTTCTGGGGAAGGGAAGGAAACCTCTGAGGATAATGCGGACAGAGTACTTTGTTTTGTGTCAGAGGCAGCTCATGCAATGGTGAGACTCACACTATGCAGCCCAAGGGCTTGGGTTCGACTTTTAGGCTCACTAGTTGAGTCCGTTACTTGATTTCTCTGTGCCTCAGCCTTTTCATCTGTAAAATGGAAATAATAAGAGTGCCTCTTCACAGCACTGTGTGGCCTAAATGAATTCACATATGCTGATATAGCTAAAATAGGGCCTGGCTGAAACCGGTTTGGCTCAGTTGAGAGAGCGTCGGCCTGCGGACTGAAAGGTCCCAGGTTCGATTCCAGTCAAGGGCACGTGCATTGGTTGTGGGCACATCCCCAGTGGGGGACGCACAGGAGGCGGCTGATTGATGTCTCTCTCTCATCGATGTTTCCAACTTCCTATCCCTCTCCCTTCCTCTCTGTGAAAAATCAATAAAAATATATTTTAAAATAGGGCTTGGCACATGCTCAGTGCTATACCAATGCTATCACCACTGAAACCTCCACTAATCACTGACATGTAAGATTCCCTTATTCCCATCACGCCCATGCGCCTTGTCCCTCCGTAACTCCTCCTCCCCAGGGAGCTGCTTAGAACTATAGTGCGAAGAACCTCAAACTATTGGCACTAAACAGGCAAGCAAATTATAGGGACCTAGACAAACTCCAGCACCCACCCTGGCACCGCTTAACACAGGGTCTAGCTTCCCCATAACGATCTGTTTCACCCCCGAGTCAGCCCACCATTTCCCTTCAGTCTCGAGGTTGAGAAAAACAACCAGGAGCTTAGAATAAAAAGACCCTTTTCAAAGCCTTTGAGCCAATGATTCCCCTTCTGGCAAACCAAGCGAAGATAAATTACCATCCTGTGACCCATCCAGATACATGTACAAACACCTTTTAACAAGAATTAAAGCTGAAGCTTCAGCCGAAACCGGTTTGGCTCAGTGGATAGAGCTTTGGCCTCTGGACTGAAAGGTTGCAGGTTTGATTCTAATCAAAAGCATGTAGTATCTTGGTTGTGGGCACATCCCCAGGAGGGGGCGTGCAGGGGACAGCTGATTGATGTTTCTCTCTCATCAGTGTTTCTAGCTCTCTATTGCTCTCCCTTCCTCTCTGTGGAAAATCAATAAAATATATTTTTTTAAAAACTGAAGCTTCAACTGAGGCACAAAAATATATTAGTTGCCGCATCTTAAAGGAGGTAGGAGTCCAGATGCACAATTTGTAGGGATTTAGCTGCAAGTGGGTTATAGAACGTTTGAATTCCTGTGTCATGTTAGAGACACAAAAAGGGCTGAGAGAGTCCTGGCTGGTGTGGCTTCGTTGGTAGGAGTTTCGTCCTTTGCTCCGAAGGGTCTTGGGTTTGATTCCCAGATTCCAGGTTCAATCCCTGATTGGGGCACCTATAGAAAGTAACTGATCATTGTTAATGTCTGTCTGTCTGTCTGTCTCTCTCTCTCTCTCTCCCCCTCTCTCTCTCCCTCTCCCTTCCTCTTTCTCTAAAATCAATGAAAGTGTACCCTCAAGTGAGGAGAAAAGGAGGGGGTGGGGCTGAGAGAGTGGGAAGAAGGAGGGTTTTCAGACTGAGAGACTTGAACTTGGGAGGAAATTGTGCTGTGGGTCCCACTTCCCCACAGAAGGAGAAGGCCGTCCTTCTCTTCTCCCCCAAGCCCCAGAAGGAAGTTCAAAGGGACCGTTTCTAAAGCTTGGGGTGTGCTCCCTGCAGCTCAGGGCCCCGGCACCGCTCCTCACTCACATCGGAGAAAGCTGTAGGGCGGCCACAGGATGGAGGGCTTAGTCCGGGGCATGATGCAGTGGATTAAACGTGTACATCTCAGAGCAGGGGCAGAACTCCTGAGGGGTGGGAAGGGATGCTGGGCACAACCCCCGGCGGCAGCCACAGACCCCAGCAGAGGAGAGGGTGTGGCGTGGGCTGTGAGCACAGCTGCCCACAGGCACTGAAACCTCAGAAGCGGTGTTGGGGGAACGGGGTCATTTACTGGGACCTGCCACGTAGGCTTAACGAACCCTTGGATAATTAAGCCAAGCTTCCGGTTTGCAAGAAGCCTTATGGAGATGCCCATGTGCCAAGAAACAGATGCCTCCAGCCCTGGGTGAGCCTGGATCCCCCCTCCCTGGCGCCCTGAGATGACGGTAGCCCTGGACGAGACCTTGACCGCAGCCTTGGGAAGGTCCCTGATCAGAGGCCTCCAGCTCAGCCATGCCCAGATTTCTGACATGACTGTAAAGTTTTTCCTTTAGCCACTAAACCTAAAAACAAAACTAAAAATCTAAAAATCTCCTTTGGGGGGAGTCATGCGGTTCCCCCTTTCATGCCGGTCCATCCATCTTATGAGAGTTCCTGGTAAGAACTTTCCCTTCCCACCCCCCTGACCTCTCATTCCTCTTCCTGCCCCTGATAAGAACAGTAGCTATTGAGGAGGGGAGAAAGTAAGACAAACACACACACACACACACACACACACACACACACACACACACACACAATCTGCCACTGGCCTACCTGGGAATGGAAGCCTTTTACTTTTTTTCTTTTCTAATGCTCCAGAGGATTGGTTTTTTAATTGATTTTTAATGAGAGAAGAAGGAGGGGGAGAGAGAGAGAGGTGTGAGAAACATCTATCAGTTGCCTTCTGAACACGCCCCAACCAGGAATCAAACCTACAACCAGACCAGGAATTGAACCTACAACCCTTTGGTGCATAGGATGACATTCCAACTGATCCACTCAGCCAGGGTGAAAGTGTCTTACTTTTAAATGAAGATAAGTGTGGCTTCTTATTTCAAACTGGATACAGTATTTGAATTTCTGAATGGAGATCATGAGACTTAAAGCAATTGGAAGACAGTATAGTCAGAAAAGCCATAGAGCCGCCCAAGTTTCTCATTCAGGGTCAGGGAAATAATTTTCCTCCCTGAATAAATTTTGCTCCAAAGTAAGAGTAGTGGAATGGTTCTTACCCCAAAGGGCCCTTAATCTTACACAGCCAGGGGTCAGAAATCTCAGTCAGTCAGGGTCCCTCTACTACCTCACTGTCTCTGCTTCCTTTCTCCCTTCCTCACATCCCTACCCCAGTCACGGTTGGGGACCTCCAATGGCACAGCTTGACCATTGGCAGTCAAGAAGTAAATGGTGCCCCATTTATGCCTCCTGGCATGGGCCACTTCTCTGCAGGTACTCTGATGTTCATAAATTATGTTCTGCAAATCATTAATTCCAAGAAAAGATGATTCATATTAGCACATTTAATATTTTTAATGCCCTGCAGAAAGATAATTCCTTGAAATTAGTTCAATTTAGGATTTTTCCCTTTTTTTTTTTTTTTTAACCATACACCATGGTTAAAAAAACAACAACCATCAAACAAAAATATCAGCCACTAGTGTTCTAGGGAATCCTGTTTAAGAAGTGGCACCCTGATTTCAATTGGCAGGTTCTTGCTAAGAAACTGGGTGGCCCTGGGAGGACACTCCATCCTTTTCCTGACATAAATCACGCTCTTTTGCCCTTTCATAAGAAACCAGAGAGCCCCACCCATTTAGCTAACAGGAAGTAAAAGCAGGCCCTTGACGGATGGATGCATCAAAGAGGACCTTTAGAAGCAAACAGTGGGAGCTTGGAGCATTACTCCGAACTGGATGACTTTACACCTCAACGCTGTATTCTTTTGAAGGTTATTTCTCCCCTATGTCTCCGGTAGATGCCACCATGTGTCTTGTTGATGTCCGGAGTTGGGTTGCTTTAAGTGAAGCCTGTAACTGATGTAAACCTGCCGCTACAGGCAGGAAGAGTGTGTTGGTCAGAGGAAGGAAAGTGAATATTTATCTAACCCCATACGTTCAGGCACAGTGATCTCCCTGTTCCTTAAAGTTGCGTGGAAGTGACGACTCTCTGACTCCTTTCCTGTTACCAAGTCCCCCAGAAGTCGTCTCTGAGGCCCAGATACCTATAGCGGCATGAAAAAACGCTCAGAGCCACTCACACAGCAGCACATCTGGAGTAGGTGTAGAGTGTCTGATGGGTCCTTTTCCCTTTGCCGAGTAGACAATGTCCCCCAGGGGTTCCACCCAGTGACCCGGGGTCCTCTGCAAGGACTGGCGTGACTTGGCATTTCATCACATCCACCCATAACCTTAACCCTTCCGAGGACGTGACTTCATTCCTCCTGACCACAGAACGACCAGGTCTTGGATTCTCTGACACAAGGAGACACTGTGGGTTGGTGTTATTTTGTTTGTTTGTTTGTTTGTTTGTTTAGGGGGGGCATGTAATTTCACTATATGGTGATTGAAGCATTTTTCTTATATGTGTGCGATGTTTATTTCATCCAATGTTGTGTTCCTCCAATACCAATCTCTTAAAATGTCGACTTTATGTCCATATTCTGACTTTCAAAACTGAGCAGGGAAAGTCCTGAATGCTGAGCATTAGCAGATAAACACTTACATCCAGAGGGAATTGGAGGCACTTTCAAGACCAGCTGGAAACCATTTCGTAAATGCGTGGGAAGTGTTTCCTTTTATAATCTATATTTCATTGTAGAGCCATGTGACTGATAGTGGCAAGAAGTTTGTGGTTAAAACACAGCAAATGGGCAACAGAGTACTGTGACCAGAAGTGAGAGCGGGGGAGATGTTATTTTATGAGAAAAAAACACAAAAGGCATAAATAATATATTGAGAAGGAGGTCATTCATTGTGAACAACAGGTCACTCAGAGTTATGAAAATCATTTGTTATTTATGGACCCATTTTCACAAACCAATATTCTTCCTTCCTCCCAAATGTGCTCTGAGTGAATGGCCCACATGCCGTCCCCCTTTGTGCCACTCTGGCTAATTCAGGGGTTTGGTAATTTTCCTAATGGCAAAAAATCAAATTCATAAAAAACGTTCACTGACTACCTGGCAGAGGGCCGAAGACCATATTCAGGATGTGATACAACACATTCATTTGATGGCTTTCTTTTGCAACACACACGGAGCTCGCCAGAGTTAGCTTTGCCTCCATTCCAAACTCTCTTGGCACAGCTCTTCCCTGGGTTCTCTGATGGAGTGAAAGAATCCACCGTTGGAGTCTCATCCAAGGAAACAGATGATGCGAGTGAAAAGATCCAAATGGGAACAACCTAATATGGATGTCGGGTGGGAATTTACCTTGATGTGCAGGTAGCCTCTGAGAACATTCCCAGGCAAATTATCCCTGAGGCCACAGAACAGATAAGCTCGATTTCAAGCCTTGAAATTGAATATGCTCGAATTGCATGTTTTAATAAACTAATTTAAAATACACCACAGAAGCAAAGGAAGAGAGATGGGGTAAGAGAACACACTTAAAATAAGGTGCCAGTGAGTGGAAGGATCACACTAATCATCTCTCTCTCTCTCTTTCTCTCTTCTCCCTCCCCTCTGCACTGCTCCCGCAGTCCCACATCAGCCTACCTCCACATCAATGGCATGATTATGAGGACCGAAGATGAGATTGCAACAAGGGAGCTCATAGACAGAAGGTGCCCTGGGCAAATATCTCCTGATAAGAGACACAGGGACAAGTTCATCTGGCCACAGCTGGAGCTTCCAAGTAGCCTGCTGAGTAGCTCTGGTTTTTATGTGTTTGTTTCTTGGGTAGAGGACATGTGAAACCAGAATGGGTGTTACCAATAGGCGGCCAATTTAGGGATGACATAGCTGTCAGCCCCGAGGGCTGTCATGACTTGATCCCTCCATCCCTTTCTATCTATATATATAAAAGTCTAAGCGACTGTTATGCCTGGTCAACCAAACCACCGGACAACTGAATGACCAGTCAACTGGTAACTATGACACACCCTGACCACCAGGGAGTACACACTCAACATAGGAGCCCCCCCCCCCCCTCTTGTGGTCAGTGTGCTCTAACACAGACAACCTCCCATGGCCAGCCAACCCCCTGTGGTCTCTCCTCCCAGCTGGATGGCCTCAATCGGTCCAAATGTCAGCCAGGCTGAGGGACCCCGCCACTGCATGATTCATGCACTGGGCCTCTAGTCTATAAATAATATTCTTATTTTTCCCGTCATATGTTTCATTTATTCTGCTTTTCTTTAACACATTCTATAGATTGTTAGCTTATTTTTTATATGTAACACATCTTATGAATCTGCCTGTCTCACAAGCTATTTCCTTACTCAGTATCTATACTTAACATTCTAGGAGTTTCACCAATGTCTCCTAAGCTGCTAATTTGCTTTCTATGTATACTCACCATTCCTTGTGAACTTTCTCATTGGTATTCATTTGTTTTCTTGACTTCTACAGAAGAATTGAATATACAGAATTGAACATAGAGTGGAAAAGCAGTGCAGCAAATGTATATTATATTTGGACCTTCTCTAGACCTATCAACAGAACCTACAGACATCATCACAAGGGGCAATGAAACACTCAGCATGGCCTTCAGGCTTTCTCTTATATTTTACAAACTTTGATGCTTTCCAAGAGAGCAAGAATAATTAAGTATATATTGATGTTAGTCTTGGAGACTTGACCTGGAACAGGGAGACTGATTATGCTATGAAATCTTTGAGACCATAAACTGTTTCAATCCCGATTTGGGATCATTTCGTAGAGCATGTTCAAAAAATCAAGCCCTTGGCCTGCCTAATTCTCCTCGTAAAAGTCACTCAGTATAAATCATCCACATAGATTTAAAGAGGGAGCCTGGAACTATCACCCCATGGACACAAGGCACAAATTAACAGTGCAGAATCTGGCTAAGCTAATGATCTGGTAATCATAGACTTGGCAGTCCTTACACTGGGATGCCAGAAACAGAATTATCCTATGGCTGCTTCTGAAATGGAGTTTCAAACAAGACATTAGCTGCTACCTAATCTCGCGGATAGGGCCATCTGTGCAAGAAGGCCACACAAGTCTACAGAAAGAAAAAAAGGTAAACAGGACCTCTGACCTATTTCAAAAGGGTCCTCGGTATCATACTGGAGAAAGCACACTGGCTGACACAGCAGGTTCTCATTAGGGGCTGCTTTCCTTCCTATATAGTTCCAGGGCTGCCGAGAATTGACTTGGATTCTCTCTCCTGATAAGTGCTGGATTCCCTGCAGATCAGGAACAGAAAGATCCAGAGGTGTTTAAGCTTGGATTTCTAAAGAAAGATATAGCAAATTGATGGTGCAATTTAGTGAGAAAATTCAAATCACTCGGATACCACTGCCAGGAAAGAGCTCAAGTCTCTCTACCCCTAAATGAAATTCCAGGCTGGAAATCTTCTTCAATTCATCCAACCCTAAGTGACCTTCCCAAGCCTTGGATTTCCCTGGGCTATGGAATTCACCTAAAGCCGGTCTGGTTAGCAGATGGAGCTGGGAGCTCTGCTCTGCTCTAGGTACAGACGAGAATCTTCCCTCAAGAATCTGGGCTCAGGGAAGGTACTGGCACTCTAACAGGCACCCAAGATCCCCGGAGCCATCGCAGGTCCCCAGGGCTAAGCCAGGCAGGAGCGAGCCAGCAGGGCTCTTGCACAGCTAAGGTTTCTGCTCTACTACTTTCTCATCAGTGATGTTCTTGCTCAGGTCCCACAGGGGAGAGGGAATGGGGTTTTTTGAACTGAGAGTTTTCTAGGAGCTCAGATTTAAAAAGAGAGGGTGAGCTGCCCCAAGATTGGGGGTAGGGAGTGGGGAGAAGGGAAGTCAACAAAGTTCTCTTTACAGAATAATGAAAAAAAAAAATAACACTTTATGGGTTGCTCACCGAACCTGGCAGTGTTCTAAGGGCTTACTTACGTCATTTAATCCTCACAATATCCCTCCAAGGTAGTCCCCCTCCCCCACCTCCACCCTTTTACTGTTGAGGAGACAGAGGAATAGAGAAGGTGAGTAACTTGTCAAAGGGTGCACAGCCAGTTAAGTAGTAAAGGCAAGACCCCAAGACAGACATGCTGGCACTGTAGTCTGTGAGCTTAACCATTATGCTAAGCTATAAAGACAGCAAACATTCATTGATCCCTCTCTCTCAGACACTTCACTAAATGCCCATTTCACACGGGTCACCGCATTTAATCTTCATAGTAACCCCATATGATATCACTGTAATCGCCATTTCACAGATGAGTTCTTGGCGGTTGGGGACATTGACTGATTTTGCCAGGGCCCCAGTGGTCTACTTTGTCCAGGCCTACAAAGAGGAGAGATATTCATCAGGAAGAACCCTTCCGTCATCCCATATCATGGAGCAAACCCATGAATAAACAGTGGACAGTTTTTGCAACAACTCCTTCCAGCCATCTTCATTTTTGTTGTTTATGGATATCAGGACATATTTAAATGAAAAGGATCTAGTTGAGGATGCAGAGGTTTCATGATGTGCTTTATTTATTTTTAACTCTTTGGTAGAAATCCTGCCTGCTCATGCCGCATCATGCCATGGTCTTATTTGTGTTGCTTCTTCCCCCACGTGAAAGACATTAGCTAACGAGGTCTGTGCTTGTGTCAGAGAGGAGGGAACTCCATGATTCATCAGCATGACAGCAGAATGAATCTCGTTTCTTGCTGCCTAAAAAAGAAAGCAAATCTTTGATTTCCCTAATTTTGGTACGTTTTTTCTTTCTTTGTTTTCGCAACTGGTGTCTGGCTGCAGTCAGTCGTCAGGCAGGCTCTAGCTCCTCGGTGACTTCCTCAAGAGTGGTGAGACGATGGTATTTTTGGTTTGGGGTTTGAGGTAGGGGAAGTTCGAGAAAGAAACAATCAACCATCTGTGACTTCTTCTTAAGTCATAAGCACAACTCATATTGACTCCGAAAAGAGCAACATTAAACGGGAGGAGGTCAGCCAGGCCTGACTCTGCCGTAGGAGTTTGAGGTGAGTCTCCCTGGAGACCTGGTTCGCAGAAGACGCAGCTGCGCCTGAGGGACGACAAAGGGCAGCTTCATTTTGCAAAGTGATGAAAGATGCTGCTGGTGAGGGGAAGGGTTTGCTTCGTGTTTTCCCCACAGGATCCAGCGAAACATGTCTGGTCATCTGCTACAGATCTCTGTTACTTCTCTTTGGTAACTCCAAATCTATGCTGAGCCCTGGCCTCATCACTCAGACCCTACCCCTCACCCCCACCGTCACCTCTTCCTACCCTTCCCCACCCCCCTATACCTCTGCCAGCCCCGCCCTGGCAGCCAGCAGGACCCTCATGAGCTCAGCATCTTAGCCTGTGAAGAGCCCTTGTTTACATGTGTGTTCCATAGCCATCAGGCAGGACCAAAGATTAGGAGCCAAAAACACCGTGGAAAACTGATGTGCCCAGAAGCATGAGAAAAATTAAAAAAAAAAAAAACACACAAAAAAAACAACACAGGTGTAAGAAATGGTCTCTGCATTTGCAAACTCTTTGCTTTCCCTTTCTTTCCCTTCTTCCTTCTCTCTTTTGTGAACCATCTTGTCTGTGTTTTGCTTCCTTAGATAAGGCCTCCTTCTAATTCCTTGTCTCCGTTCAAGTAAGTAAAAGAGCACTTACCTGAGGCAAGCCCTATGGGAAATGCACACACAGGCCCCCTGCCCTCAAGGAGGGTAAAAACGCATTGGGGAGACATGGCAGACACAGGAGTAACACTTACAGGACCATCAGAACCACCACGAGTCCATTTGGCATCTTGTGAGGCTGACAAGTCGCTCGTTCCTCTAGAAGGGCTGTTGGCATGGAGAAAGGAACATGGGCTGGAGTTCAGCCCTGACTCAGCCTGTTGTCCAGATGCTCTTGAGCAGAACACAGAATGCATGTGGGACACGTGGGCTAACGCTGGGAACAATAGTAACCATGTCAGTCCAATGTAATCCACTGCCAATAGCCATGGTCCCAAAACTACCCGCCATGGCCTGGAGAAGTGGATGTTGGTGAGTTTTATTGGGAAGGCTGTATGTAGAAGGTGGGCTTTGGACTGTGGGGGAAACTAGGAAACTAGGGAAAGGTCACCATTCTGGATGGCAAAGGGCATTCTGAAAGAAGAAAAAGGGACCAGCAGAGATATGGAGGTGAGAAAGCACGTCAGTCCCCATACTTCTTCAAGCCCTTTCTCCCTTTTGCTCTTAGATGCCTGCATGTCAAATATTTCCCCAGATTCCTCGGTTCCGTGAACCATCTTTTTTCTGCAAATCCTCTTCAGAAAGGATGGGCAGACACTGTTTGCATGAGGAAGCCTGTTCTGATTCTGTCAGTGCTAAACCTCCGCCGTGGTAAATAAATCACTCCGGTCTCCATAGTGACGAACTCCGATCATGTCATAAGCTTCAGGCACACAGTAAAAATAAAGATACTTGAGGCTGCAGAAACATAGGACTTGGAGAGCCTCTGAGGTGACTTGGCCCTGTTCCTCAGCCCACTCAACTCAAGTTTCCAGAGCGTGATTTTTCTCGATTATTCTCTTACTCTTTCGTCTCCATGTATAACTGGTGTTAGGGGAAATGGCTGAAGGGTAAGAGACATCAATGCCAATGTACTAATCATCAGCGGATAAACAGGAAATAAGATTGGCATAAATATATCAATGAGTCTTTTATCCGCCACCAGCCGAAATAATATTTTTCAAATGGAATTTTATTTTCAGACCTCAGCTCTCGTCAGCAAACAGATGAAAACATAGCAGGTTGCCAGAAGATTGATGTTTATTTCCTTCCCAATCCAATACAAACAGAGTGACAGTGGTGGAAATAAAGGAGATTGTCCGATGTCTTTTCCACGCAGTGATCTTTCCTACAATCTCCCGGGAGGAGCATTATTTACTCTCCACTGGAAGAGTCCATTTGGGGGGCCACCCCTTTAGTTGTTGGAAAGCTCTTAATGTTTTTTAATTCCTCTTCATGTCGCACTTATTGCTTTCTGGTTCACTGACACTCATGGGTCCTAAGTTTGCCTTCCACAAAATCATAGAATGTGGAAGCCTTAAGTTTTCAATTACTTCAGCTAATTGAAAGAGTACTAACCATGCCAGGGAACCTAATTTACTGTCCCAAAACCTCCATTCAACTGCCATGCTATGTCAAGCAAAATCAAGTTAATCTCTTTGAGCCTCAGTTTCCTCATTTACTAGTATAAAATGAGAGCAGTGTCTGCCTATTCTCCCTCACACAGCCCATGTAAGAGTCGAGTTAAATAATAAAAATCATGAGATGCAATATGAATAATGAATAAAGATGTTACCATTATTCACACGCAAGCCCTCTATGAGAGTGTGTGGCAGGGTTGGGGGGGGGGGAGTAGGTTCACAGTTGTGAGTAGATGAAACACAAGACTTTATTCTTTTATCATTAAGTATTGTGTTATTTTCCATACGAACAACTCTAAACCTCCTTTTGCCCCACCCTGTATTTGAAGACAACGGGTATTACCTTGGAGTTTGCTGGCATGATAGTTTCTAGATTACTCTTCCATGCCAATCGTCCTCATCAGAAGCTTCCAATTATTCCATTGTCTCTTCTAAGCTTAGTGCTCAGAATAAAGCCAGCAAAGGAGAAGGGAGTGATTTCTCCGCTGCCTCCCACGCTGACCACAACACCACAGTGATTACTTCTGCTTCAGATCACATTGGGGCTTCTCCGAGCCTCTTCAGACCGGCACCAAACATTACGAACACCTCTCTGTCTCTTTCCTCATAAAGTGCTGTCGTGAATTTATGTAATGTTAGGATGAGTATCAATAATTTCATACTTATTTTCATGGAATTGATCTCTATTGAATGTCATCTTATCGGTGTCACCTCATTTGTCAAGGAATAGAATGCTATTCCATTATTCTTCAGCTGACCAGTTACTTCAACTGACCTTTGTGTCTTGAAGGGGGGTTTCTGCGAACGTGTGCCACAGGAAGGCTTCTGAGAAGTCCCAAAATGTTCAGTAAACAAAAACACTGACAGAAAGATCTGTGGACCGCAGAAGGAAATCTCCCTAATCAAGGTCTCATAACTAGCATTCCTGTGGTGAGCAAAGATTGTTTTAATAAGATTTTAGTATTAAAATGATTGATAGCAGAGTATTTCTAACATCAACAGACATTTCCGCTTCCAGAGAGTCACAAACATAATGGCCGTCCCAATGTTTGATAACATTTTTCTATGTTCTAAGCATTTAACATGGATTTTTTTTTAATTAAAATACTTTTTCAGTAAACTAACACCTTATCCACCATGTGACACAGGAGTGATGAGACTTTTTCCAAAGGAGAAGCCAATTACTCAGCTGAAAGTGTGGATGGAGAGATCTGAAGGGACTTCAAACGTCTCTAATTCCCTGGGCCTCTCCACAGGGAGTCAGAGATGCCCCTCACTCCACTGGGCAAGGATTAGGCCGGAGTCCTTTGATCACAAGCCACACAAACACATTGCCAAGTGGCTTAAGCAAAAAAGATAATTTATTGATTTCTGTAGTAACTAAAACATCCAGAAGTTAGTGTCAGCACTCCTGCGTACACTGCCAGACATATCTGAAGATGTTAATGCCAGCATTGTTTACGGAAGCTGGACGTTTTCATCCATCAGGACCCCTTGCCCAGTCAAGTCTAGAGTTATAGACATGAAGGCAGTTAGAACTTAAAAACATGGTATTGGGTTAAAAAGAAAAAAAAAAAAACATACTGAAGTCTGTAATACAATGTAATTTATGTATATTTAAAACATACACAAAAAGCATGTCAATATACGTATGTTCTTTGATATGTGTGCACCTTTGAAAATATACAAATACATTTAAGTAGGTGCGTATAGTGGGAAAAGAATGGGAGAAGGGCTGGGGGATGAGGGTGAACAGTAATTTTTAGAACGAGAGGCATCTTTTACAGACCAATAATGATGTATGCCAAGAACTGAGGAGTATGATTAACTCAACTTCATAAGCCAATGTTCCAATAATTTTTAAAGAATGTTTTCATCAAACAATGTAATCATGAATCAGATGGTCCCTGGCTTCATTCTCCATCAAGCTCTATCCACATGGAAGCAAAGGTGATCCTGGAAAAAACAGGTTTGCATGTTTGTTTTCAATTTATGATCTCAGAAGGAGAAAGATTTACAACCTTCCTACAAGGAATGCTTGGGTCATGTGTCACCAGAAACAAGTTATTCTTAACTGGTCAGCCTGGTCACCAGTTGATGGGTGAGACAAGGCCCTTTGATTGACAGCCCCACTAGTGGAGACCACCACCCACTATAGCAAAGCACCTCTACCCTAATCTCCAAAAAAGGCCTAAGCAGTCTGAATTCAGAGATAACTTTACTCCGACAAAAATACGTTTATTAATCAGTTTGGATTCTGCAGAGTACAATCAGGAAATAGCTTTTATTTAATTTTTCTTCCATTCTGTTGCTTCAAAACTGTTCCGTCAGATCTCCTTTTCCTTACCCCAGACAATACATTGAGCTACCTGCACGACTTCTCCAGTTGCTTTTCACTTTCATAACAGTCTTATCTCAAGATATTATACAGGTTCAATCTTCTTTAATAGCCAAACTTAGCTCTTTTATCTTCTTCACATCTTCCTCCCCTACATTCCAGGCCAAGTCTTAATACGTTCCAGGAAGTAGGTCACAGTCTTATTCCCACCACACCAATCTTGTTTCTAGTTCCTCTCCAGTTGAGGGTGGAGGAGAAAGGAGAAGTAAAGAAGCTAAAAGGTCTTCATTATTTAGCTGGTTGTGTCCTCTGAGATAGATGTTCCAATTGCGGCTGACTCTCTCCTGTGAGGAACTTACATGTGTTCTTTAGAAAAAATAAACCCTACTAGGGATCCCCAACACTTTCCTGTACCCTCAATTGGATAATATCTTATCCTGTTAACCACTAATGATTCTCCCTTAGCTCCTGCTCAGAGAGTAATCACACACACACAGAGTATTATGGGTCAGGGTCTTTTCAAGATGGTTATACCTCCCACAGTGTCCACTTAGTCCTCATAAAACACCGTCCTTGCCTTGCTGGCCATGGAATGTAGTTTGTGCCCACTACAGCATTCTCTCTTCTCTTTGCTACGAGGGGCAGCTCCAGCCAGCCTGGTGTATATAGACAAGGAGCAGACTCCATGCCCTGTGCTCACAAACTCCAGGCAACAGGGGTCAACTTGTCCCAAAACCTCACAAAATCATGAACATGAATCTTTATGGAGCATTATTCATAATAGCCCCAACGTGGAAACAATCCAGTGTTCATCAGCAGATGGATGGATAAATAAAATGTGATATACACACAATGGAATATTATTCAGCCATTAAAAAAAAAGCCAAGGTCTGGCCCTGATTGGTGTGGCTGTTGCTTTAGGCGTTGTCCTGTGCACTATGACCCAATTGCAGGCTCAATCCCCAATTGGGGGCATGCAGGAGGCAGCTGATTGATGTTTCTCTCTCCCTATCCCTTCTTCTCTCTCTCTTAAAAAAAACAATCAATAAAAAATTTTATTTTAAAAAGAAGTAAAGTTCTGAAACATGCTACCATAAGGATAACCCTTAAAACATTATTCTAAGTAAAAGAAGCCAGACACACAGGGCCACATTTTGTGTGTGAATCATTTAAATGAAAATGTCCAGAACAGACACATCCGTAGAGACAGAAAGCAGATTGATGACTGCCATGGGCCAGAAGAAGGTGACCTGGGAATGACAACAATGAGCTTGTGGCTTTCTTTCGGTAGTGACAGATAGGCTCTAAAATTAGATAGCTGCGATGGTTGTACAACTCTGCAGGCATACTAAAAACCGCTGCATTGTATACTTTAAAAGGGTGGATTTGATCCACTGTCAATTATATCTCAATAAAGTTGTTATTTAAATAAGTTTTCCCAAAAACTATTGTTGGAGTTGGGTGATGGACAACTGGTCACAGAAACAGTTTAGGACGCCTCTTAGCAAGCTCCTGTGTTGGTCTAGCTCCTCTCCTCCAAATACAGTCGTACCTTGAGATACGAGTGTCCTAACATACGAGATTGTTGAGATATGAGCTGTGGAGCGAGCGATTTTTGCTTTGAAATACGAGCAAAGGTTGAGATAGGAGTAATCGCGTGGATCGGCCATCTGCACACGACCCACCAGTTTCCCATGCCTCAAGGTTACGAAACGAATTAAACTCGTATCTCGAGGTACCACTGTAAGGAGGTACCATAATTGCTCCCTATTGTGCTCTGCTTTGGCCTCTCACCCTGAGACGGGAAAGCCCTTTCTAGTACTTTCACGCTGGATTTTATGTCCAGGCTCTCAGAGAAATAAGATGCAGATGCTAGTGTCCTGGCCAACCTTCGCATGGGCCATTCTCTTTTCAAGTTTCTCGGGAGTAGAAATCCCTGCCTACGTAGCTGCAGAAACGATCCCTATTTATTCAAAACCCAGGGACGCTCCCCTGCTTTGAGATCTCAGCAATAAAGGAACGATACTCACTGGGTATCCTGACTGAACCCATTACAGGAAGCCCTGGTAGCTCACCTCACACGAAGAGGTAGACTGTTTTTTGTTTTGTTTTGTTTTGTTTTGCTCACCAATTGGCATCATTCAACTGTTTCCCCGGTTGATGATTACAAACACTGTTATCATAGTTTTAGGAGGAATTGCTTTATTCAACCACAGTTTTATTGGGGGGCCCTGTTAGTGAGCACACACCTTCCAGGCTGAATAACACAGGCAGTCAGTCTCCTTGCCCTTACTGAGTCTGCCTCACCTCACCTCCAGTTAAGAGATATTCTAATGAGGCTGCCACACTTCTGTCAGCAGTCACTGGTGATCTAGACAATTATGGCTCTAGGAGATACCAATGAGTTGCATTATATAATCAGAGGAGGGATCTAAGCTATTAAAAATATAATCACACACACACACACACACACACACACCACCTCCACCACCCCATAAGCACCAGAAATGAACTCCTACAGGATTATGTGTTACGAAACAGATGCTCGGTGGCCACGCCCTTTTTTGACTCAGTATTAGTGCCATGACATTGTAACCAACACAATGAGAGGAAGAGAAAGCTCCCTTCCCCAAAACATTATGGCAAGATTTTTACCCAACGATTAATAAACGCATTGTTTTGTTCCAAAGGCCTTTCACAGTTTTTGCACTTACAGAGGTAGTTATACTTTGAGGTGTGGTGTTTGTTTGTTTGTTGTTTGCTTCCAAAAATCTATAATAATTACATTGATATTGAGTGAGACTCTGCATGTGTGGGGGCAGAGGGTATAAGGTAAATCTCTGTATCTTCCTCTCACTTTTGCTGTGAACCTAAAACTGCTCTTTAAAAAAGGAAGTACTTTATAAAAAATCTAATGGTTATCATGTTTCTATTGACCACCACGCAGTGAAATTTTGTGATTGGTATCTGTTTTGTTCTCCCCTCAAAGGACATGCTTTCCAAACTTCTCCCATCCTCTAATTCCTCCAGGTTTGCCTTGAATTGGGTCAAACACCGTCCCAGCCACGTTGCCACCTCACTCCACCTGAAATGAATATTACACCTTTTCAAAAACAAGTCACCTCTTCCTGTATCCCTGTTTCCCTTGTTCTCCCAGCCAACACCCCCCCCCCAACTCTTGCTCCAAAGAACCCTGTTTCCCCGAAAATGAGACAGTGTCTTCTATGAATGTTTGCTCCCAAAGAGGCGCTAGGTCATATTTTCAGGGGATGTCTTATTTTTCCATGGAGAAGAATACGGTACACATTTATTGCTGAACAAAAAAAAAAAGGAAATGTATAACCTGTTTACAGTACGGTAGTCGTTGTCATCACAAACCAGCTCACTGATGGGCCGCAGCGCAGCCGGAGCTGTTCGGGCAGAGCGAGGTCTCTTTAAATCAGGAGTCAGGTGCCTGACGGTAGCTTCGGGAGCCTTCTATTCTGGGAAGGCCTTATGTTCGAGGGAGGCCTTTTTATCAGGGAGTTCTTATTTTCGGGGGGAGGGGATGCCTTCTAATGATAGCGAGAGGCAAAACTGGAAGTAGGTCTTATTGTCGGGGATGTCTTACTTTCGGGGAAACAGGGAAGTTCTTGGTGTGTGTGTGTGTTCACATTCCTCAGAGGTTGAGCAGGGGAGGTAAACATGAATGTGCATGTTCGCACAATGTCATCCTGACTTAGAGCAGGAAGAAGGCCTATGGAGCATCCCATCTAAGTCCTTCTTCACTTTTCGATGAAGAAACTGAGGCTTGGAGGCTCGCACTTAGTGCCAGAGCTGCAGGCCGTGCTGGGTCTTCAGGCTCCTCCCCCTCCAGGGCACACCCCGCCCCTCCCCCACCGCACACTTTTTATTTCTTTATTTATTTAGGCATTGTCCTGTTGCACTATCACCCAATTGCAGGCTCAGTCCCCAGTAGGCGGCATGCAGGAGGCAGCTGATTAATGTTTCTCCCCTGCCCCTTCTTCTCTCTCTCTAAAAAAAAAAACAATCAATACAAAATTTTAGTCAAAACCGGTGTAGCTCAGTGGATAGAGCGTCAGCCTGCGGACTGAAGGGTCCCAGGTTCAATTCTGGTCAAGGGCATGTACCTTGGTTACGGGCACGTCCCCAGTGGGGGTGTGCAGGAGGCGGCTGATCGATGCCTCTCTCACATCGATGTTTCTAACTCTGTCCTTCTTCCTTCCTCTCTGTAAAAAATCAATAAAATGTATTTTAAAAAAATAAAAATAAACAAAAAATTTTATTTTAAAAAGAAGTAAAGTTCTGAAACATGCTACAATGTGGATAACCCTTAAAACGTTATGCTAAGTAAAAGGAGCCAGACACACAGGGCCACATTTTGTGTGAATCCATTTAAATGAAAATGCCCAACCCTTCTCAGTGCCACTATTTCCTCCTCGGCAGAACGGGAACACCCACAGTTCTGCCTGTCTCACAGGGCGGCTGTGAGAATGAAGGAGGTAATGTACCTGAATGTGCTCTGAGCCCCTGGAAAATGCCAGGTGCTGATTTAAAATGAAAGTTAACGTCAACCAAGAAAATAAATGCATATACTCTACGAAACGGGTAATACCGTGATCCGCAAATGAGAAATACTCTGCCGATGACTTCTAGCACTTATAATTAAGTTTTCAATTAAATCGAAGTGCCAAATAGGATTGAAGGCAAAATAAGGCTGTCTTCTGTGCATGGGGCTAAAGAAATCAGCAGGTGCCTAATGGAAATTAGACAGCTACATGGGGCTGAAGGAAAATTAGGTTACATCGCTAAACGCAGGAATTGTAGCAGGCCCTCTATCCCTCCCT
>PVJN01019067.1:0-37956 GCA_004026805.1 Lasiurus borealis | reverse complement strand
CCAGACAGGGCCCAGTTCATCCCACGTCTGAGAGGGCACTTTGTCCGGCAATGCCAAAGCTGAAAATATCTCAGTCCCAGCAAAGCCCAGGTCTTGAAGGTTTCTGGGAATAAACAACGTTTTCAGCTGCCCTGCGCTTCTGCCCGGAGAACAGACTGGCTGTGTTGGGAGCTGGTTTGGGGCAGGAGGGGAGGGAGGGGAGGGGATGGCAGCAGATAATACACGTACACGCATCTGTATTTTAAATGGTTTCCCAGAAACAACTCATTCTTTCCGAGGGGACCTCCTGGGTTACAGACAGATGTCCTTCTCGAGCTCCTCGGCAGACCGGGACACCAAATAGGCTGGGAAGGAAGCTGCCGGCAGCCTCAGGACACGTGCGCAGGCCCCAGCAAGAGTGCACCAGGCTGAGCATTTTTCCGGGAGAAACGTATGGATCGGCCAGCAACTTGTTCTCAAGGGGCCCCTGACTCTGGCGCTCACTTTAGCTCCCAAGCCACTCGCTGCTTCCTTGCCATGTGACTTCTCTCCGTCACACCAGGCCCCGTAAACAGAACCCTCCGCACAGCTTCCCCTCTATCTACCCTCCAGCTCCTCCTCCCCCCTGTGCCAGGCCCCGGGCAAAGTCGTCATCTGCTTTCTAGGGCAGTAGGTCTCACATTTGAGTCTGTGCCAGAAGGTGCTGGAAGCCTCATTAAAACACGGATTACTGGCCACACTGATTCAGGAGGTCTGGGGAGTGGCCTGGGAATCTGTGTTTCTGGTGAGTTTCCACGTGCTGCTGTGCCCTGCCAGCTTGAGTGGGACCCACTTTGAGAACTGTCACTGCAGATGATACCAGCCTCTCAAACCCCCTCAAGCCCATTTTAATCCAGGAGTTCCCAAACTGCACCCGTGGCACACCCTCTTCCCAATCTTGTCCAGCTTCACATCTACTTGTACAGGCGCATATTTTATGTTTTAATTCAACGTGGCCCACGCTGAGGGTTCAAAAACGTTTACTTATAAAAGGTAGCTTTCCTTCTCTGCCCCTTGCAGAGAACTTGACCACTTCTACCTTGAACGGAAGCAGGAATCAAATGAAAACAGCTGAGCCCTGATACTGGCCAGAGACTGCTGCGGAGAATGCTCTCTGTTGGAAAGGGAGGTGTTGAGGGGAGGGGAGCATTAGGGACTGAGGGCACCACCTGAAACCTTGGTCTTGCTCTACGCAGAAGGAAGGAACAGCCCTGGATTGGTGAGCTTTGCTACTAGGTCTGTGCCAAGGCTGTCACCTAGGGCACCAGCAGGGATGGGAATTCTCACAATTTGGGGGACAACACTCATTCCACAGTGATCTGTTCTCCAGTGAAAACACCGCCCTGTTACACTCCTACGCCCTGCAGGGGGTGGCAGGGAATCCAGACTCACTAGCGCTCACCCCACTCGCAGGGCAGACCCTTGCTGTTCCTGAATCTGGCCTGGACTCAGCCACTCAGAACTTCTTGTCTTTCTCCATGGATGCCAGGCCTTCTCCCACCTCCGGGCCCTTGCACACACACGTGGTACCTTCACTTGGGGCACCCTCGCCAGCACCCACCCACCATCACCTTTCCCTGCCAGAAAACACTGCTTCTTTGGCCTAGAAAGATTTCTCCGGCTCTGATCAAGTCGGCTGGATGCCAGCTACAGCGTTCCGGGTGGGCTTTATCTGAAGGAACGCTGGGGCAGGGTCCGTTCCAGGACCACTTGACTGCAAGTGAAATGGAAGCTCGAGCCCTGGCTTGTAGGGCTCCGCTGGTTGAGCACCGTCCTGTGGACTGAAAGGTCACCCGGTCAGGGCACACGCCCAGGATGGGCGTTCGGCCACAGGTCAGAGTGTGTATGGGAGGCAACTAACTGATGTTTCTCTCTCCCTCTCCCTCTCCCTTCCTCTCTCTTGAAAATCAATTTTTTAAAAAAAAATTAAAGAAATGGAAGCTTGATTCTTTTTCTGGCTTGGGATATTGTCATTCTGCATTCATAATGGGACACAATCCAGGCATTCAGATTGAAAATGTGGGATTTCATAATTTATAATATTTTTTAAATGATGATCCAGAAGTTGCATAATCCTCTCCTTTCCCCCCAAATCTGTGGTTTCTGTCTAAGCTGACACAGCACTTGAGACAATGAAGAAGATAAATCTCCTCCAGGCTGAATCATGGGAGACGGTCTGTCCTCACAGTCTTGAAAGGGGGGTGTCTGTCTGCGAGTGCCCACGGTGGCACAGCTTGAGGTACAAAGCCAGGTGCTACTGTGACCCTGGGTGGAATGCCAACACTTCCCCCAAAACACCCAGCTGCCAGATTTTCCTGCACCCATGGCAGAGGGCCGTGGCCAGTGCTGGAATGAGAGGGCATGAGCTGATGCTTCTTTAAGAAGGGAGTCAGGGCATGAGCTGATGCTTCTTTAAGAAGGGAGTCAAGGAAAGAGAACATGGTTCCTCAATACGTTCACATGACCCGGCACCTCCACTCCCGGGTGTAGACCCAAAACAGGTGTTTAAAATAGGTTTAGACAAAAACATGTACACAAGTGCTCATAGCAGCAGCATTCCCAATAGCCAACACGGGGACACGTCCCAAACTTCCATCAACGGGAGAATGGAGAAACAAAGTGCAGTCTGGCCATGCGATGGACTATTACTCAGCCGTGAAAAAAAACGAAGCCCTGACATACCACAACATGGATGAACTGGGACAACATCCTACTAAGCGAAAGAACCCAGTCACCGGGAGCCACGGGCGTGTGAAATGTCACGGATAATAAATCCACAGAGACAGAAGGTGGATCAGTAGTTACCTGAGCGGGGGGAGGAGAGGACGGAGAGTGTCTGCCAATAGTGACTATGATGAGGTCTCCTTCTGGGGTGATGAAAATGTTCTGGGATTAGACAGTGGCGATGTTGGCACAACTCTGTGAGTGCACTAAATGCCACTGATCTGTGCACTTTAGGGTGGTTAATAGGGGAGCTTTTAGGATTATGCCTATTTTCCCACAATAAAACCACTTTTTTTTTTCCAAGGGAAAGAGAAAAAAAAAAAAAAGGGCATGGCTGTCCCTACCAACCACCACCCAGATTTGCCGGCCGTCCCTGGTCCAGAACAAAGAATGTTCCACAGGAGGGGCTCCAGCCCCCCCGTCCCAAGAAGGTCTGAGAATCCATTCAGACCTTCCCTGTGCTGTACTTCCCTTTCTTGACAAGCCATCAGCCCCTTTGAGTGATGCTGGGTTTACACATCTGGGACTGATCAAAAACCAGTGAGTTTGCAAAAGAAGAAAGGGGAAAAGCCTCGTAGGCTGGGAGCAAGCAGACACAGAGGCACCTCCCGTACACAGTAAATCACACGGGCGACAGAGAAGAGAAATGCTCCAGGGCCCGCAAGGCCAGAGGGGTCAGCGCCGGGGGTCCTGCCTCTGAAAGCCAGTTTTCAAATGCGACTGACTGAAGGCGACTGAGCGGAGGCCGGATGGCCGCCGGCGCGGGGTCTTAGGGGGAGGGCTGAAATGTGGGAGCTCCCAGAGGCCTCGAGCTCCTCTCCCAGGGCTCCATTCCCGCCCCCCGCCAGCCAGCTCTTCTCGCCCATCCGGAAGCAGGACTCTGGGAGCCAGTGTTAACCCGGGTCCCGGGGCAGGGCTCTCTGCACGGATAGCGGTGCCTGTGGGCAGAGTGGGGCCCAAGCCCCCATGTCAGTGTGTCTCCTCTTCCGACCCACCCTGAACCCGGGCAGGGACCTCGATCCCACATGGCAGGAGAGACCCGACAAGCAGCAGGGGGCTCCATTGGATGAGCATGTTCCTCCAGAATCTGGGGCAGGACCCAGCCAGGATGGCAGCCCTCCCCTGCCCTGGCTGTGTCCCGCTGGGTCCATGCCTCAATCACTCCAAGCCCCCAATTTCCTCCTGATCAAACGGAGGACGGGCCAGTGCCCACCTCATAAAAAACTCAGTGAGATCATCCATGTAAAACCCTGGGCATGACTGGTCACAGTGCTGAGTAGATGTCAGGCTGGTATGATTATAATATTATTATTACTATTCCAACACCTGCATCTTAGGAGACTCTGTAAACATCAAAACGACCCTCTTCATTCTCCTCCCAGGATGCAGTGTCAGGGACTGGAGGCTTGGGATCAAGCTGGCTGACAGCGGTTTCACCTGGAGCCCCTCCCAGACAAAACAACACCTGTGCGCAGGTCAGGCCCAGAGGTGGAGTCAGGGATTGGGCAGAGAGTTATCTTAAAGGAGGCAGGAACCCAGCAGTTGAGTGGGGTCTGCAGCTAGACAGACCTGAGAGTGACAGCAAGGCACACCTGCTAGGGCACCCTGGCATGCACTTCACCCTCTGAGCCTTGGTTTTCTCATCTGTGAAATGGGCATCAAGAGGCCTGCTCCCCCAGGTGTTTTGCAGGGATGATAATACAGGTGAAGTGCGGGGCCTCATACCTGTCACACTAGCAGCACAGCTCCCGTACCTCCTGCTCCTCCCAGGGGAAAACAGATCAGAGGCACAAGCAGAAAGGTGGGCACACAAAACACAGAGAGCCCTCTCGGTCTATTTGGGGAAGGGGACCTGCCCCCCCCCACGTCTTTTTCTGCAGGACCCTGCCAGATGTACAACCTAGATGCCCTGCCCCAGCTGGGAATGGTGGCTCACCCTATTCTGCCGGAATAAGGGGCTCACACGCTCCAGGTAAAAACTCACAAACCCACTCTGCTTGTATTGCAAGGCAAGCTGGGTATTTGCACAGCCCCCCTCTACCAGAGCAGCTACTCCCCTTTCGGCTAAAAGATGCCCAACTCAAGTGAGACTTCAAGGAGCAGGCACCGGCTAAACCCCTTCTGGCCTGTCCACCAGCCTGGCGCTTGCCAAGGGAGGCTCTGGGGATGCCCACATGAGGGGCTGGCCCTGGTTCTGTCCATCTAGGGCAGCCCCTCTCCCCGGCACTGCAGAGCCAAGCCCCCATTCTCAGCAGAATCCTCTCCGCACTCGGAGTTTATGCCCATGCCCACTCCAGCGGAGGAAGAAGGTAGCAGGAACGCTGACATGCCCCAGCCCTGGAGCCATCCACGGCCATCGGGGAGCGTTAGAGGCAGACAGGGGAGCCGGGTTCCAGCCCTGGCTCTGCCTGGACAACTCGCTTCACCTCCCTAATCCCCCGTGTCTTCATCTAAAATATGAAAAGAGGAGGAAGGCTACCTGGAGGTTTGTTGCCATTGAAACAGCATAAAGGGGTGTGGTCCTGTAACGCCGTTAGTAGCACCCCGCATCCTCCCGTGTACACCTTCCACCTCCTGCCCGCTCCACCCTAGCAGCTTCCCACTGACGGGCGCCCCGCGTGCACACAGGAGCACCACCAAAGCCGGTGACCTGCACGGGACGGACAGCAGGAGCGCACAGCCTCCCGGACGGACGGAGCTCGGGTCTGCAGCCAGCCTGGCTGTGAGTCCCGGCTCCCTCCCTCCCTGGCTGTGTGTGGTTTAGGGCAACTAACTGACTTGCCCTCCACCAGCCTCAGTTTCTCCGGCCGTGGTTCGGCCAGCCGCGGAGCCCGGTGCTGGGATGCAGGTTAGACGCTCGGCTCGGTGCTTGCGCCCGGCAAGCCCTGAGAGCTGGCGGCATCTGCGCTGGACACTGCAACCCGGAGGTTGCAGAACGGACCAAAGCTCGGAGAGAGGGAAGGAACCGGAGACACGCTTACCGATCTGGGCTCCGACCACCAGCTCGTAGGCGTCTCTCGCGTTGTGCAGCGGCGGAGCAGCTACAGCGGCAGCAGCGGCGGTGGCAGCGGCGGTGGCAGCGGTGGAAGCGGGACAGGCCGGTCGCAGGACACCGGGCACCTCGGCAGCCGGAGGAAGCTGTGGATTCGGGGACCCGGAGCGCGGCTTCTTGTACGCTGCCCCGTCGCCCGGAGGCCACGCCCCCCGCCGGGCCCGGCGGAGCTGATAGGGCCGCGCCGCGCCCCTCAGGCCCCGCCCCGGCCCGCCCCGCCCTGCGAGCCCCGCGAGCCCCGCCGGCGTCCGGGACCACCCGCGCCCTGAGAGCTCGTTTGGAGAGGAGGACGCGCTCCGTGCCCTCATCGTGACCATAAAAGTAGCGGTTCCATTCGAGGGCTTTCCTTACGGGGCCCGGCGCGGAGCCAAGCACTTTTCCATTAGAAGTTTGCACATTCACCAAAATGCCTTCTCTACTGGAAAAATGGGAATGGGGAGGTGATCTCCCGGGATTGTACGATATAAAATCCGGAAGGGCGTGGGCTCCCGCCATCTGTGGCGCAGAATACACACTTGCTATATTTACTCCCATCCTCCGCTGCACGTGGGTAGAACTTCACGCGCGCCACGCCGGCTCGGTGTCGATGTCTCTGCCTCTGCCTCTGCCCCTCTGTCTTCTCTCTCCGTGTTTGTCTCCTCTCTGTCTCTGTCTCTCTTTCCTTCCCTTCCTCACTCCCTCTCCCTCCTTCTCGCTCGCTCTTCTCTAAGTGCAAACGAAGAAACGAAGACTAGGAGATGAGACTGGATGAGAACAGTAAAACCCATCACCCATGTTCTGGGCTAAGCGCCTTCCCCCTTCATTGGCCAAATACACATGTTCACAGGAACCCAGGGAGATGGGAAGTATCCCATTTCACAGATTTAGCAACTGAGGCCTGGAGAACAGAGTCCCACCGCTAGGGGGCAGCAGCACAGGTTCAAACTCTGCTCTGACTACTGTGACAAAACACTTTGGAGCCAAGAAATGAATGGCCTTTGAAGCATGTGAGCCCAAGGTGAATGAATACACAAGGCTGGAGAAGCTGAAGGGATCCCTCTCTGTGCTCCCCACTCAGTCCCATCGCCTGTCCCCCACGCCGGTGGGGCCTGTCCCCCAGCTGCATGAAGATATTGGAATTAGCTCATTCAGCACTCACACCTTTGCCACGCCCGTTGAATCACTCGCACCAACCCCCCGTGCTGTGCAGTGCTGAGTAGGCTCAGACAAGACCCCTGTGCGACCTCAGGGCCTGGGGCACCCAGATTGGGTCAGAGCTTACAGGGCAATACAGATGGAGAGCGCCTGGGGCAGGGATGTGGGAAGCCGCCTCCGTGACTGGTGGGGCATGGGTGACATGGATTCAGAAAGCCGGAAACTCTTGCCTAAGATTTTGGTACAGCTCAAATGCAGATAAGGAATAATATAGACAGCCTCTGTTACCTTTTTTTTCATTTCTTTCACTTTTCTTCTCTCCGTTTTTTGAAACATTCTCAGCCTGATATTCAATGATTCAATACTTATCAAGTACCTCTGTATTGGGCTCGGTTCCAAGCATCAATGTATTCAAGGGGTGAACCAACTTGTTTGAGAACAGTCCTCACTTTGATGAAGGGCAAACCTTGTACTATTAACAGCTGCCTCTCAGGTACCCAGACCCATATGTGGCATCCTGTCCACCCACAGCAATCCTCTGAGGTTGTAATCATCAGGAAACTGGGCACAGAGGGTGTTTAAGTAACTTTCCCCAGGCCACACAGCTCCCAAGTGGAGGAACCGGGATTTGAACTCACACTCCTGCCCGCTGAACTGCCACCACTTGTGTACCATTAAACTTTGGGTACAGCCTGGCCTGTGTGGCTCAGTGGTTGAACATCAATCAGGAGGTCATTGTTTGATTCCCAGTTGGGGCATATGCCTGAGTTTTGAGCTCAATCACCAGTAGGGGGCATGCAGGAGGCAGCTGACCAATGATTCTCTCTCGTCGTCGTAGATATTTCTATTTCTCCTTCTCCTTTCCTCTCTGAAATCAATAAAAATGTATTTTTAAAAAATGTAAAGAATTACAAAAATAAAATAAAACAGAAAAGAACTCCCATTAGTCCTGGAAGGGTGCCTGGCATCCTGGCAGTACCATGTATTTCCTCCCTTCCTCCTCCCTCTGTAGCCAGCCCTGAAATATTCGCACTCTAACTCGGACCTCCACCTCCTTCGTGATGCTTTTTATGGCGACTCTGCAGGCTCCTTGCTGACCCAGGGCAGCTCTGCAGACACGCTTCCCACCGGCAGTGCTGCAACCTGAGGGCACCTAAACCACGTGGTTCCCGGCCAAGCTCCCAACGCCCCTCGTGCCTGGCAGTCACTGGTCCAGCACCCTGCACACAACAGAACCTTCCAGACCCCCTCCCCCTTCTCTCCCTCAGTTTCTTCTTGCTTCTCCCTTTGTGGCCTTCTCCTCATCTGCCTCACTGCTTCTGTCTATCCCACTGAGCATCCCTGGATTGGCATCTGGCTATGCCCACCCCTGCCTGCTGACTTCAGCAAGCACTGACATGTGCCAGACGCTGTACTGGGGGCTTCACTGGCAGGGGCCTGTGTGAGGGAAGTGGCTATGGTTGGCCTTGTTTGACACATGGGGAAACTGAGGCTCAGGCAGATGAAGGTACTTACCCAGCGTCACTTGGCTACTGAGAAATGGGGTTGGGACTCCAACTCAGGCAGTCCAAGCCCAGCACCCATGATCTTGCCCTCTAAACCAGATGTCCTGAAGGGATTAGGGAGTTTGGGTTTGCTGTAGTGTGAACCCATTGGACATCTCCGAGATATTTCATCTCTGTCTTTAATAGCCCAGTTGAGCTAGCATTTCTCCAATGGGATGTTATGGTTATTACTGCTGTGTAACAAATTATTCCCAACCATAGTAGCTTCAAACAACCACTCTCCTTTGATGATAATTTTGTAGGTCAGGAATGTGGGACAGGCCCAGTTGGATGGTTCTTCCATGGGGGGTCTCTGGTTGCAGTCAGATGTCTGGGCTGCAGACATCCAAAGGCTGGACTGAACTGGGCATCCAAGATGGTTCATCCATGTGGTGGGGTGCGTGACCTTTTATGACCTGTCATTGGAAATCACAGAGTATCACTCTGCCATACCCTTGGTCAAATCACAGAGTCTGCCTAGGGTCAAAGGAGAGAGGACACTTCTCAACAGGTAGAAATCAAAGAATTTGTAGACAAGATACATACAAATACATACCTCAGTGTCGCATGGAGCACTCAATAAAAGACAATTCATCCTTCATAGGGGGCCAAGTGAGTCCAGTGGAAGAAGCACTATCTTTGCATCTGGACAGATGAGTTTGAATGCTAACTCCACCAGCCATCAGTTGTTCAAGTGACCTGACCTCTCTGAGCTACAATTGCCTTCCAGACAGGATCACCCTGGGGGCAGACTGAGTCTGTATTGTCTGGAACCAGTTGGGCTGGGTTCTGATCCTGGGTTCTCCACTCCCCATCTGTAAAATGGCAATGGCCTCTTTCTCGCCAGGCTGTTATTGAAATATTAAATATATTCAGAAAATAACTAGAAAAATTATAATTTATACCTGCACATAGCAAGTATTAGTTAATATCATTGTTTTTTGTTGTTGTTGTTTTTGTTTTTTTTTTGTTTTTTTAAGTATATTTTATTGCTTTTTTACAGAGAGGAAGGGGTAGGAATAAAGAGTTTAGAAACATCCATGAGAGAGCAACATCGATCAGCTGCCTCCTGCACACCTCCCACTGGAGATGTGCCCGGAACTAAGGTACATGCCCTTGACCAGAATCAAACCTGGGACCCTTCAGTCCGCAGGCCAACGCTCTATCCACTGAGCCAAACCAGTTTTGGCAATATCATTGTTAATAGAGCCAACAGAATAAGGACACAGAAAAGTTTAACTTTAATCAATTTTTCCATTACTGTGTAATCTTAGATTTCCAAAAATTAACATTTGACTTGGAATAAGGTTGTATGTCATGGGCAACATCGGCTCCTGGGAGGTCCTGAATGGGAAAGGACCAAGATGCACCCAAGAATCTTCCTGGGAAGGACTGGCCATGGATATCATTGGAAAGCCCAGCAAAGGGATTTCCCTGTTTGCTTCCCAGGCAGGAATTAAGTCATGGAGAGTTTGAGACGAAGGAAAAGGTCCTTCTGAAGAACCGTAATGAAGCCCAACCTGAATAAAGGCACATGTGGGCCTGGTCGTGACCTCCTAGAGAGGTTCCACCCCTCTGCCAACTGCTCTCTCGAAACCCAGGTGGGCTGATGGCAGGACCACACACGTTGAGTGCAGAATAGTGGGGCTGCACCAGGTGCTCTGAAGGTTTCATCATTTGAAGCAAAGATCAAGGTCTTTCTTTCCTATCTCAATGTGGTTGTCACAGGGCTGGTAATCACTCTGCCATACCCTTGATCAAATCACGGAGTCTGGCCAAAACCTGTTCGGCTCAATGGATAGAATGTCAGCCTGCCGACTGGAGGGTCCCGGGTTTGGTTCCGGTCAAGGGCATGTACCTTGGTTGTGGGCACATCCCCAGTGGGGATGTGCAGGAGGCAGCTGATAGATGTTTCTAGCTCTCTATCCCTCTCCCTTCCTCTCTGTAAAAAAATCAATAAAATATATATTTTTTAAAAATCACGGAGTCTGTCTGGGGTCACAGGAGAAGATGGCACCAACATCTTCGCCTCTTGTTCTCCCTGGAGTCTCTTAAGCTGGAAATTGAGAGCCGGGGCAGGGGAGTGCCAGCTTCTTGTTCGTTCCTGACCCACCCATTCAGCAGCTGCAGCTTCAAAACCCGTGAAGACGTTGAGCCAAGGAGATACGGGGCGTGGTTCTGTGATGAGCATCGCTTAGAAAGAGGGACCAAAAGGAAAAGAAAGATGGTGGCACCTCTGCACTGACAGACACCCATCATGTGATCCTCCAGGATCTCAGGGGGAAGGAAGGGCTTGCCTGACTTCCTGGAAGGTACTGATGGGCTAAAATTGTGAGTAACGAAAACACGCTCAGGTTAGTGCCAGCAGAGAAGGGAGCTTCTGGGTAGGATGCTGGGTTATTGTGGAATCCAAGGGTAGTCAAGACCCTCAAAGAACTAGAATTACAAAACTAAAATAAAATAAAACAGAAAAGAACTAGTGTTAGTCCTGGAAGGGTGCCCTGCATCCTGGCAGTGTCATGTATTTTCCCTTCTCAGTATAGGGGTCCCTTCCCTCTCCCTCTGTAGCCAGGCCTCACCTAGTCCCTGTGGACATGACCATCCCACCAGCATGGGGTTCACGGGGACCAGCGCAGGCTGCGCCCAGCCATATCCCACTTCTCACTTCCTAATTGGTCCCGTGAGGAGAGATGTCTACCCCTGGTCAATCAAATGAGACCAAGGGGACACAGCCAGGCAACATGAACGTGGTGGCGAGGCACTGCACATTGCAGACACACCCAACGGCCAGATGGACGGGGATGTTCCACAGCAAAGAATCTGCAGGAACAGCCAGCAAAAGGCCAGGAGTCAGAGGGACGGTAGCTTAAGGTAAAGCTGAAGCAGATTTCATCGTGTCCCATGCATGTCCCTAGAAGTCCCAACCATTTCCGTGCACAAACCCGACTTCTACAAGCCATACCGACATCTGTGGAGGGCTGCCCCTGAGCTGTCAGAACCTATTTAGCCCACAAGCTTGGTGGCCCCGAATTGCCGAGGGCACCAGCTAACAATGGCTAACAGGGTTGAGGGTATAAATAGCCCAGATCCCATTTCTCAGCTGAGAAGCTTCAGAAAAAATTCTCCAGTCAGCCGAGTGGTAGCTGCCTTAATAATGCTCCATTTATCAGCTTCCTTCTCTCCCTGTCTCACTAACCCACCTCTTTCCTCTGTTCCTTGTACCTCTCAAATACACTGCCTGCCCTCAAACCTCAGCACAACATCTGCTTCTGGAAACCAAAACGAAGACAAGGACCCTTAAGTTCAGGGATAGGGTCCCACGCATCACTCTATCCTCCTGGGAGACCTGTGCATTCATTCATTCATCTCTCCATTGAATAGTATTGAGCATGTACTACATGCCATGCAACATGTGGACAAGTATAGGAGAAAAATGGTAAAGAATTGACAAGGTCTAAACAGCCATATAAAGAGAGGAAGGCTTTTTACAAGAGGAGTTTGGTAAGCTAAGGCTTAGCTGTGGAATTATTTAACTATATAAAAAAATATGACTCATGTAGGAAAAGTGGACACCAAATCCCAGAATATGATGGGCACCCTCTTAAAGTTTGAGAGAGGTGGTTTAGGACAAATTCTTTATCCAACAGTGAATGAATAGCAAATTTACCCAACTCGGGTCATCCCACAAGAAATAATACAAGCAGAAAATGTCAATAGGTTTTTAAAAATAAATGAATGCTGGAGTTCACTTTTGATTCTATTTGATGACATTTACTGAGGCCGTTCTTTGGACCAGGCATTCTGGAAAAAAAGAGATGAATAAGGCAGACATGAGACAAGCCTTTTAATGGCGGGACCCTGAGTGAACGATCAATGCAGCCCTCTGTGCTGAGTGCAATAACAGAGGCATCGGATGGCTCCAAGGAGCCCAGGAGAGGGGCGGTGTCTGCACTGAGGGGTGGACTGAGGCATCACAGATGTGAGCAGGGCCAGTGCATTAACCAGGACTCTTTTGTTGCTTGTTACAGAAACTTCACCAGGACAGACTCCAGGAGAAAGAGCAATGTGTTGGCTTCTGTAAGTGGGAAGTCAGGAGAACTTCAGGCACATCTGGGCCCAGGAGAGATGGCCACACCTTCTTCTGGCCCCTCCCCTGACCTCCTGGCTCCTCTCTGGGTTCTGCCTGGCTCTCTCCTGTTGCTCCTCCAACAGAGGAGGTTGCCACTGTCAGCCACAATTCAACCCTGCCCAGCTCTGTGACTCAGCAGGCCGGCACTTCCCACTTGGCTACATATCCTATCTAATAAAAAAGTAATTGACCATCACTCCAACACACAAGATGGCTGCCACAAGATGGCCAGCAGTAGAAGGATCAAGCCTGCAAGGGAGGGCAGTTGGGGGTGATCAAGCCTGCAGGGGAGGGCAGTTAAGGGTGACCAGGCCAGCAGAAGGGAGAAGTTGGAGGTGACCAGGCCTGCAGAGAAAAGGGATCCAAGCCTGCAGGGAAGGGCAGTTAGGGGCAAATAAGCTGGCAGGGGAGTAGTTAGGCTTCAATCACGCTCTCAGGAGAGTGGTTAGGCAAGCAGGCAAACAGTTGGGAGCCAGCAATTCTGGATTGGGCCTAAATGGGCAGTTGGACATCCCTTGAGGGGTCCCAGATTGGAAAGGGTGCAGGCTGGACTGAGGGATACCCTTCCCCCCCCACACACACACACACACGAATTTCATATACCAGGTCTCTAGTCCTATATAATAAAAGCCTAACATGCAAATCAACTAAATGGTAGAGCAACTAGTGAAATGACCAGTTGCTATGGTGTGCACTGGCCACCAGGGGGCAGATGCTTAATGCAGGAGCTGGCCCCATTCCACAGGCCCCAGACAAGACAAAGCGGGTGCAAGCAGGGGCCAGGATTGCCCCACTGGTCACCCCGCAGAGGGAGGTGACTGGTGGTAGGGAGAGGGGCGGGGCCGGTGAGTGGGTGGCACCAAGCCAGCCAAGGCAGGTGGCAGCAGGGGCCCTCTGATCACCCCACCGGTCACCCCACAGAAGGTCCCTAATCACCAGCAAGGCCTAGAGACCCTATTCATGCACAAATTTCATGCACTGGGCCTGTAGTTGAGAAATAAAATCCCAGGGAAAGACCTGATGGGCCTGGCCCAGGCCACATCCCACTCTGGCAGATGCCTTCATGCCCGTCCTGGTCCTCTAACCATGATGACTGGGTACATGGCAGCCTGACTTCCAGCTGCCAGCACATGCGTTCCTTTGCCTCAGAGCTTATTCTGAGCACAGGACTTCGGGGCAGGCCAAACGCGAATGGGATTACAGCCCGCAGAGCAGCATCCACAGATAATTCAATACGAACTGCAGTGCAGATACTCCAACCCCCTCCCCGCTCAGGCGAGACAACACTGGCTCCCAGAACCCCGGGGAATCCCGCTGTGGGGACCACAGTGGTAGCTGCTCAACAGCCATATGCTTACTATCAAGTCCTTCCTGTCCCTGTCTCACTTACTGTCCTCCTGGTATTTCTGAAGTCATCTTCCCCAAGAACTACTTGCACTCACATCCTGTCTCAGAGTCTGTTTGGGGGGAACCCAAAGCAAGACCCCCAGCCATTGCCAGCGGCCTGTGGTGGGGAACGGGACCTCAGTGTGGGCTAACCTGGCACACCCACCAGCCCGGACAGCAAGTCTATGACAGGAGTGGATGGAGAGGGGGCCAGGCAGAGAGACAGCCAAGGCAGATGGGTCTAGATGGGCCATCAGGAGACAGGGCGGGGCTCTCTCCGCAGAGGGCAGTGAATGCAAAGACCGGAAGCCTGGACCTGGGCGTGTGCAAGCGGGGATGGTCATGGGGAGGTGAGAGCCTTGAGCAATGCAGACTTTCACCTGGAGGGAGAGAGTTGGGAGCCCCCGAAAGGCAAGCCTCCTGAATTGTGGGAATCCGCGAGGGAGGGCAGTCTGAGTGGGGAGCTGGGATGTTTCGGGGAGAGCTCCTGGCACCGAAAAGGACGGTCAGCCACAGTCCCCGGAACAGCTTCCTTCCTCTCGGCACCAGTGAGCCCTGAGCACACGGGAGAAAACTGGAAACCCCAAGTTCACCGTCTATTGAGCACGCGACAAGAATCCTACATCATAGCCTCATGCCAATGCTGTGAGGTGGGACCGACTGCATCCCTGTCACAGGCTCATATGCATGTTATCCAGGGTCGCCCCGGGGGCTCCAGACCCTGAGACTGGCACAATATTGTGTTCTTTTTATTAGATGGTAATAGGTCCGGCGCAGGTCTGTCCCCCTCTCTCTGAATCTCTCTGAGTCCTAAACCCCAACCGTGAGCTTTCCTCTCGTGAAGACCTGTAGAGGCGATGGGGTGGCCGGGAGGGCACCCTGCTGGATTCTTCGGTTAGAAGGTACTGGAGCATTCAGGGAGCTTGTTGTCACAGGACTTGGGATGGAAATGCTCTTATGACTTTGAAGTGTAAACAATTACCCTGGAACGCTGACAAGTCCTTCCTCCTCAGCCAAGGGAAAGTTTCTAAAGAGCGATGCCAATCATCAACACCTGGTGTGACACACACAGAGGCGCTTGCCCTGGGACAAGGCCCGCTTCCCAAGTCTCCATCTCCGTGCTGGGTCCCTGCTGGCACGCAATTCCCCAGCAGTGGCACCAATTGCTCGATGATCTCCTTTCTTAAAAACAGAAAAAAAAATTCTTACATTCTAATAGATTGTCACTCAGCAACAAGACTGTACTGCCCAGCCTGCCGGTAGCTTCTCTTGTCCATTGAAGTACGTACATTTCAGCTTAAGGGTTGTGTCTGGCCAAAACCGGTTTGGCTCAGTGGATAGAGCATCGGCCTGCAGACTGCAAGGTCGCAGGTTCGATTCCGGTCAAGGGCATGTACCTTGGTTGTGGGCACATCCCCAGTAAGAGGTGTGCAGGAGGCAGCTGATTGATGTTTCTCTCTCATTGATGTTTCTAGCTCTCTATCCCTCCCTGCCTCTCTGTGAAAAATCAATAAAATATATTTTTTTTAAAAAAAGGGAGTTGTGTCTGGCTTCAAGGAAGTCTCTCTCTCTACAGGATGGGGGAAATTCACCTTTCATTGTTCTCCTTCTTCCTTCCACCCTGATACAGGGGTCTGATGGCTGGAGAGCAGCAGCCATCTTGACCATGAGGTACCTTGGGAGCAGAAACCATAAATGTTGACACCTAGTCCATGACAGGGTAGGTCTCTGCATCAGTCCCACTGCCTCGACCCGACTTCCATTGCATGAAAGAGAAATAAGGTTCTGTTCCTGTTTAGGTGGGAAGGAGGAGCACCGTCTTTGTTCCTCATAGTAGCTAATCCTGGTAACTTCTTCAGTTTAAAAGTAAGTAGAAATCTGATGTTAGGTTTTAAATGTTTTGTTATTGCCCAGCCAGCGTGGCTCAATGGTTGAGTGTTGACCCATGAACCAGTAAGTCACAGTTCAATTCCCAGTCAGGGCACATGCCCGGGTTGCGGGCTCCATTCCCAGTGTAGGGCATGCAGGAGGCAACCAATCAATGACTCTCTCTCATCACTGACATTTCTATCTCTCTCTCTCCTTCTTCATTCCTCTCTGAAATCCATAAAAGTATTTAAAAATAAAATGTTAATTAAAATAAATAAATAAACAAATAATGAAGTGTTTTGTCATTGTTTCTTAGTTTTTTTTCTCCTTTGAATCATCCATCTGTCACCTCTTCCTTTTGGGAGAGTGACAAACTGGAAGCTTTAAAAAATTGGGAGACTTAGCCCTGGCCAGTGTGGCTCAGTTGGTTGAGCATTGTCTCATGCACCAAAAGCTTACTAGTTCGATTCCCGGTCAGGGCACATGCCTGGATTGCAGGCTTGATCCCAGTAGGGGGTGTGCAGGAAGCAGCTGATTGATGTTTCTCTCTCCCTCTCCCTTTCTCTCTCTCTAAAAAAAAAAAAAAAAAATCAATTTAAAAAAATGGGAGATTACATTTAAATTTCACAAGAAACACTTTGCTCATATGGGAGATCCCTCAGAAAATTCAGCTCTTCTGACAAACGCTGCCTCAGCGATTGCTTTCTTCCTGGAGGACCAATGGGCCTTTCCAGGGAGGCTGGGCCCTGGATGTGGTGTTTCATGCCCAGGGTGTGGTGTTCCCAGGAGATTCTAAACCTCCTGTCAGCCTGGGGGAGGAGAGGACTGGCAAAATGGAAACTGGCCTCCCCAGCGAGGGTGTCACAGCACCCCACCCCTCCTGCTGGAGAGGGGCCCTCACCCAGCGCCCTCCTCGTGGCACTGAGCTCCCAGATCCCCTGATGGGCCTTGAATCCAAGCCTTCGGGTTCCTCCTCTGTGAAACGAGAGGAATAACAGGCACATTTTCGGTGCTATTGTACAGACACGTTCACTGTTGAGGATTATTGTATCATCCCTACCATCTTGGTTCTCCAACTTCTCACCTCGCCTGTTTCTCTCAGTGTCGTCCCTGACAAGCATTCCACCCCCGAACACTCTCCCTAGTCACCTCCATTTCGGAAAGCGAGCAAATAGGTATAGCTTGTGCTCAAGTGTGAAAAGTAGGGTAAATGAGAGCATTAGTGTCCTGGGGCTGCCAGAACCCATGACTACCAACTGGGGACCCAAAACAACAGAAACGTGTTCTCTCACAGAACGCTCTGGAGCCTGTGGGAGAGGATCCTTGTTGCCTCTTTCAGCTTCTGATCTGCTCCTGTAAGTTCCGTTCCGTTCCGTTACATAACTTCCATAACTGCATCCTCTAGTGGCAGGGACACAGTCATATTGGATTAGTATGACTTCATCTTAACTGATCACACCTACTAGTCCCTGTTTCCAAGTAAGGACACATTCAGAAGTTCCAGGAGGACATGAACTTGGGGAAATACTATTCTCTTGACTTGGGAACTGCAGGGCCAAGAATATGGTGGAAGTGACTCCGGGCTAGTCCTTGAGAAACTGGCAGCTTCTACTTCTTCCTCTTGGGACATTGCTCTTGGAAGCCCACCGCCATGCTGTGAGGAAGCCCAAGCTGCCACGTGGACAGGAGCCCACAGCCACCACCAACTTGCAGTGGTGAGAGTGCGCAGCCCAGAATGGGTTCTCCGAACCCCCTGATAGGTGAGCAGGAGAAATCATTGCTGTTCTGTTAAGCCACTAAAGTTGGAGGGTAGAGGGAGGGTCTTGTGTAACAACAGGTAACAGGAACGTTTGCTGGGCACACAGCAGGCGCTCACCACGTGTTTGCTGACTGAAACAGAATAATTTCAGACTCCCAAGAAACCGCTCAACAATGGCAACAACAAGAGTCCCAAATACCCCATCATCTGTTCAACGGGACGTACCAGGACTCGGTCTCCCCTGTTGAGTAAACTGAGATAAACTGAGACGTTTGTTTTCCAACAGGAGGGTGGCTTCAGTGTTGCTGTTACATAGGCCATATTGGTGCCTGATGGAAGACCGGCCTTTCGGAGTCATGGCAGGCTCCGGCTGGGTAAGTGAATTCGTGAGACGTGTCCCTGTGCAGGTCCTAGTGGGTGCTCTGACCTAGGGACAGTGCAGGGATGACCTCATCCTGTGTGCACATCTGATCATTGTCTCCCACTAAAATGCCTGCAGTCTGTTGCTCACTGGGTTCTGCTTTCAACTCAAGCCAAAGCTGAACATGTCTCTTCAAGGGAGTCCTGACAACGTGACAGATCATGATGAGGATGGCTCCCCGTGACTCCTGCCTCGGGGTCCTGGCCCTTTTGCAAGTGGCTTTGCCCTTGTCAACAGGGAGAGACTATTTCTCTGCCCGCGGGTGCCTGAGCTGGCATCTGATTTGCTTTGGCCAATAGGCTGCGGTGGAAGGGATGGGGTATCTGTGCCAAGCTTGGGACTCCAGAGGTCTGCAGTTTCTGCACTCTCCCTCTCAGACCCCAAGGGGAGATGCCACAGAGAAGCTGAGTCTAGCCCGGTGCATGATGAGAGGACCGATGGAGGCAAACCATGGTGTCTGAGCTGCCAGCCACACCAGCTGCCAGCATGAGCGGGCAGCCAGGGACCCTTGGCCCCAGTGAAGCTGCCAGCCACCTGCATGCGGCTGCATGGGTGAGCCCTGGTGAGACCACAGAGGGCCAGCCAGACTGCCACCCCAGAGACCGTGAGGATAGACTGTCACTGTTTGAAGCCCCTACAATGTGGGGTGTTCGTTTCACAGCAAAGGCTAACCAACAGACCTTGTCATGTAACCATCAACCGTGTCAGGGAGAGAAAGCCAAACATTTCCCACCACACGGGGAACTGTCCCGTGAAAAATCCTGAGAACACTCTGTACTTCTGTCATGGACTGAATGGTGTCCCCCCAATTCCTGTGTTGAGGTTCTAAAACCCAGCACCTCAGCATCTGACCATGTTTGGGGACAGGTCTTTAAAAAGGTGATGAAGGCCCATGGGGTCATGAGGTTGCACTCTAATCCAATAGACTCGCAGATTAGGACACAGACACGCACGGAGGGGAGACCCTGTCAGAACAGAGGGACAAAGCGGATGTCTGCCGCCCCGGGGAGAGGCCCCAGAGGAGCCAGCCCCGCGCACATTTTGATCTTGGACTTGTGATCTCTGGGACAGTGAGGAAAAGCCGCTGATGGAGCCCGGCAGCCTGGGACCTTTACGGCAGCCCGAGCAAGCGGCCCAGCTCCTGCCAGCTCTGCGAGGGCTGCCCCACTTCCTCACACCGGAGCGCAGAGGTCTGCACTGACCTCAGCTCACGTCCCCCTTTGTCTCCTCAGGAGGAACCGTTTCCTTCCCGGGGGTCCGAGGTGGGCCTCCAGCCCCGGGCCCACCACAGCTCCTGGCACTCACTCAGCATCTTTAAAGAACTTTCAATAACTCCGGCCCCCGGAGTCTTCCGGTCAATCCTCATCCTTCCTGTGGGGGTATGTGCTATTTTTGCCCCCTTCTCAATGGTGGGGAACTGAGGCCCAGAGAGTCTGCCAACCCCCTCCTGTGCACACGGCTAGGCCCCCTCCCACATGGCGGCCTCCAGCAGTCCCAGTCCCCCCAGCGGACTAAGGGCCTCCACAGGCGTCCACAGCCCCGACCCTGAACCCTCGGGTGGATGTGAGTTTCCTGGGGCAGCTGTGACAAAGGGCCCTCACAGACAGGCTAGCACAGCCGGGAGGTGTGCTCTCGCAGCCCTGCAGGCCTGGAGTCCGAGATCAAGGGGTCAGCAGGGCCTTGGTCCCCCCGAAGGCTCCAGAAGAGAATTGACCCCATGCTGGCCTCTCGGCTTCCGGTGGTGGCGGCCTTCGGGCCTGCCGCTTAACCTCTGCCTATCTCTACCTGACCAGCTTCCTGTGTGTCTGTGAGCAAATTTCCCTCTTACTCAGATTCCGATGGCTAGATTAGGACCCACCGTCGTCCATGTGACACCAACTAGATTACATCTACAAAGACCCTACTTCCAAATAAGGTCACATTCTGAGGGTCCCCGCGGACATGGGTTTGGGGGTGGGCGGGATGCTGCTCAAGCCCTCCGCACGCTGTAGACAGGGCTTTGCCGGTGTGATGTGTGATGAAGTCACGCAGCCTGACTTCCCATGGGCCCATGTGATCACAGGGTTCTTGCAAGACAGTGGTTCTCAACCTTCCTAATGCCCAAGGAAAATAGTTTTATGGTTGGGGGTCACCACAACATGAGGAGCTGCATTAAAGGGACGTGGCATTAGGAAGGTTGAGAACCACTGTTGTAAGAGGAGGCAGGGAGGCCGAGCAGGGAGCGGTGATGGCAGAGCGGAGGCCGGGGGGAGGCAGGTAGAAGGTGCAGGAAGGGCCACGCGCCAACAAATGGAGGCCGCCTCCCAAAGCCGACAAAACCAAGAAAGTATCTCTCCTGGGAGCGAGAGGTGGTGGTCACTTACAGCAGCCCCAGGACACGAACACGGATCCGTGATCAGTTGTCCCTGCAGAAGGGCGGGGGGGAAGGGGCGCTGCAGAGCTGGGCCGCAGGCTCCTCGCTGCCCTCCGAGGGGAAACCGCTGTGAATCAGCAGGAGCGCGCACCACACCGACGCTTCCAGGCAGCGCCGCTCGCAGACCACACGGCCCTCGGCCGAGCCCTGACTCATCTGGCTCCTCGAGGTGCTGCTCACTGCCTTTTACCAGAAATGCCCGGGTTCATCCTGATGATTGTTCGCACCGTCCAGCAACGCTTTCCAGATGCACAAACTGGACGGGAGCCAATCTCAGACTCTGCGTGGTCTGGGGTCCACGCGTGGCCCTCGGTGGGTACTTGAGCCCGAGCGGCCGGCAGGGCGTCGCCGATGCTCTCAGAGCCGCAGTGTCCCCGGTGGGCAGCGCTGCCCTGCCGCCATCGGGCAGCCCGGGGACACTGCAGAAATGGCCGAGGCCGACGCATCCTCTGTCTCCTGCGGGCGTCTCTCATCTCCCTGGACAGCAGCTACCTTTACGCCCACAGCTACTCGGGGATGTGCGTCTGCTTTCTGGAACGGGGAAGGGGGGGCGGTTGGGAGGTGCTGTGGGGAGCGGTTCATTGCCTAAACTTGACAAGAAGCAGCATCTCAGTTTCTCCCTTGACATCATCTCTGTTCGTTAGGAAAGTCTCAGGCCACGAGCCCACGGCTGTGCTACCTGGAGCCTCTCACAGCTGCGTGTGTCCCCTTCCCCCTCCCCCTCCTCAGATACCGCCTGGTGCGAAGGGAAGGGAAAGGTCTGTGTGGTTTTGCTAGGAGCGGGGAGCACACCGCACCCCTGATCCCTTCACAAGACACAGGAGCCTAAATTGGTTTCCTGGGGCCGCCGTAACCAACGACCACAAGCTGGAGTTAAGACAATGGGAATGGGCCTTCTCCCAGCTGTGGAGCCCTGATGTCCGAGGTCAACGCGTCAGCAGGGCCACGCTGCCTCCCCAGGGTCTAGGGGGGATCCTCCTGCCTCTTCCAGCTCCTGGTGGCCTCCGTCCGCAGTGGCCTTTTCCTCTTCTTACAAGGACACTTTTCATTGCCTTTAGAGCTCATCCAGGAAACCAAGAGGCTTCGTCTCAAGATCTCCTGCTTGGTCACATGTGCAGAACGTCACAGTCACAGGTTCCAGGGTCAGGACTTGGAAATGTCTCTTAAATGGCCCATCCACCCCCTACATCAAGCTCGGGCTCACTCTGGTCACTCTCTCCGGTCCAGGCCCCACCAGCACCTGGGCTCCCAGGCCACCATGCACGGGGGTCCCCTCCACATCACCTTGGGGGGTGGCTCTCAGCCCCTCTGTGTTCAGCCTTCTGTTCCCTCCCTCAACTCCAGGATTCAGATGCAGGGGGAAGCTCAGAACATGTTGCCCCCGTCCCAACACACACACACAGCTCTTTAATCTCCATCCTGTCTCACCTGTCTGGAGCTGGGGGGTGGGGGGGAAGGATTTCCCAGCTTCTTGTGTTGCCGGGGTGCCCCTTTCGTGAAGCACGGACTTTTATGTCCCCTCTGGCTGATAATCAGCCTGAAGGTCAAGTACCACAGGCCTGACTCTTTTTTTTTAAAATATATTTTATTGATATTTTACAGAGAGGAAGGGAGAGAGATAGAGAGCTAGAAACATCGATGAGAGAGAAACATCGATCAGCTGCCTCCTGCACACCCCCTACTGGGGATGTGCCCGCAACCAAGGTACATGCCCCCAAACAGAATCGAACCCAGGACCCTTCAATCCGCAGGCCAACACTCTATCCACTGAGCCAAACCGGTTTCAGCAGGCCTGACTCTTGGTGCATAAGAGTTAAAAGAATCTAGAAAGCCCTTTTGAGTTTGGACTATCTACTCAATAAGGAACTCTAAAAGCTAAACTCCAACTCCTTTTTTGCTTAGCTCCTGTCAAGCATCCCTAATCCCCCAAAGGCAGATAAAGGAAAAGGCCGCATACCCCGAAATGAAAGAGGAAAGCACAGGAGTGTGTTGTAAAAACTCAATCCTCTTCCATTGACTAACTGCCCATACTGACCCAAGCTCACCAGCAGGAGGCTTGAGAGGTGTTTGTTGTTTGTTTGTTTTCAATTCTTACCTGAGGATATTTTTGCCACGGACCTCTAGAGAGAGTGGAAGGGAGGGAAGAGGGGAAGAGAGAGAGAAACATCTACATTAGAGAGACACATTGATTGGTTGCCTCCTGCATGTGCTGGGAAACCTGCAACTGAAGTACATGCCCTTGACTGGGAATCGAACCCACAATCCTTTGGAATGCAGGACAACACTCCAACTACCAAGCCAAACCAATCAGGGCCTGAGACATTTTTAAATCACTTGGTGGACTTTATTTATTGTTTAATGTTTTATTGATTTTTAGAGAGAGAGGGAGATGGATAGAGAGATAGAAACATCGATAAGAGAGAAACACCAGCGATTGGCTGCCTCCTACATGTTCCCTACTAGGGATCAAGCTCACAACCCAGGCAGGTGCCCTGACAGGGAATCAAACTGGTGACCTCTTGGTTCACAGGCCGATGCTTAACCACTGAGCCATACCAGCCAGGCAATCTACGATAAAGTACCATGAGCTATGACAAACATCTACACCAACTCAACCATAATCATTTTATAGAATGTTTCCACCACCTCATAGCCCTCCCTGGTCTACCCCCACTGCTCCCTCACTTCCCATACACCCCCACCCCCGCTTTGCCTTGCCAGTTCTAGAATGTCCCATTAATGGAATCATATGGCATGATAAGAGTTGCTCCTGACCCCTCTCATCCCCTACAGGAGAGCACATTCAAGCCTCCAACTCATCAAGCTTCACCAATGAGGAAATACTTCAAGAGAAATAAAAATGTTTTGATTTATATATTAAAATAATACCTATTTCAACAGGTTGTTATGAGATTCAGATGTAATTAGGTGTCTTAAGTGCTTACTTACTTTAAAACCTATAAATGAGAGTCACTATTGTGCCTACTCTCTGTTCTCCACTTTGCAGCCGGAATGCTCACCTAAAAACGCAAGCCTGACCAAGACACCTTATTAGTGCCATTACTGACTGCTTTCTGGGATCAGCTTCCCCTACTGCCAACTCCCTGCCCCACCCACCTTATGTGCCAGCCTCACTGCCCTCTGAGCTCACAAGGAAGCTTGAATGTGCCCCTGGGCCTTTGCATGTGCTCACCCCTCCTTTCAAAACCAGCACAAATGCTGCCTCCCCTGAGAAGATGTGGTTGGCAGGTCACAATTGCTTCTATCTCTGTCTTCCTTAACAGCATCTTTTGCTTTTGGCACTTATCATGCAAATTACACATAGTTTCTTGAGGCCTTTCGACCAAGATCAAGTGTACCATGCAAATTACTTCATTCGCTTGTACAATGGAAGAGGTAAATTGAATGACTGTCCCATAATTCTTCAATCTGCTAGAACTGTGGTCGGTAAACTGCTGCTCAGGAGCCACATGCGGCTCTTTGGACCCTTGAGGGTGGCTCTTCCACAAAATACCACGGCCTGGGCGAGTCTATTTTGAAGAAGTGGCGTTAGAAGAAGTTTAAGTTTAAAAAATTTGGCTCTCCAAAGAAATTTCAATCATAGTCCTGTTGCTATTTGGCTCTGCTGACGAATGAGTTTGCCGACCCCTGTGCTAGAAGAGTGTCCTGCGCCCAATGGCCTTGGGCTTCCCATGGCCTCAAGAGAGTACTTCCTACCTCCTGACTGTGGCCAGGTGAGTGGCTCTGATCAATGGGCTTCTGTCATGGCCAGCTCACCCTTAGGGGACAGGGCACAGAGCAAAGCTCCGGGGAGTAGAACTGACTGTGACCTGTAACTTGGAGGCCAGTCCAGCTGACTCTGGCCTAGGTCAGATAACACCCCTCCTGTCGCCTCAGCTGATCTGCAGACACAGGAGCGGTTATCTGTGGTCTGCTACTCAGCATCACTGTGGCAATATCTCACTGTTACAATGGCCGCATCACCTCACTTTATGACAAGCATCTCTACGACAGGAACCATGTCTCACTTCCTCTGTCTCCCCAGGGCTGATCTCTGAAGGGGAAGATGTTTCAGAAAGTCTTGTGCAAGGACGTGCTGTTCACTTGGGCCACGGGGGAGAAAGGGCAGACTCAGGAGGTCCGGGCCTGATGAGCTTCTCTGGGACAGCCTCGGGGTTCTGATCGCTGGGCAGCCCCCGCTTGAATTCTAGCAGCTTCCTTAGAGGCCTGAGCCTCCGTTTCATCAACTGTAAAGTGTTATTGGGAGGAGTGAATGGGCTAATGGAGGTAAAGCTCTGCGTATACTGCCTTGCACATTGCTAGTCCCCTGCCCAAAAATACCACCTAAAACTGATCCATTTATTGGAGAGAGGCAAGCTCACCCAAGAGCTGCACTTAACCAAGGTAAGGACTGAAAATACCAGTTAAAGGGAGGTGTCCTTTGGCTCGGAAAGTTTTAGAGCATGAAATATGCAGCTCAGGGAGAAAGGTTTGGCATGAGGGCGGGAAGGAGAAGCACAGGAAAGGGAGCAGAGGTGATCGCTTCATTCCAGATGGCCGGGCTGTCCGCCCATTACCTCATTTCTCCCACATTTCTAGCACTCTCCACTTTCCTCCTTTGACGACTCGAGTCAGAGACAACACAGCTGTGAACGGAGGGAATTCAATGCTCTCAGCTTCTGGTGTAGATTTCCTCTGATTCCTACTGGTAAACAGGCAGATTCAAAGGTGCATCATTACTCTCGACCTTTCTCTTAACCAGTCATCTTGTGATTGCTCTTATTACTTTAGGAAAAACCTCTACTTTCTATACATCCCTCAGGAAATTTTCACTTTTCAGATACCTGCCAGCAAATAAAAAAGGATAAACTGGAATCAGAATAAGAAGCTGGGAAAATTCTTTGACAAGTGGAATGAGGAAAACGGAGACAGATAGTTAAACAGCTGAGCAATTTACAGCCAGATAAATTGCAAGGTCTTATCTTCCCTAAGTAACCAAGGATACTTAGGAGAGAATAGTTTACACATTCCAGACCGTGCTGGGGCAGACCCGCCTCAGTTCCAGTCCCTCTTTGGTGACACTCTTTCAAATCTCTCTAGAGCTCCATATTTCATGCTCTAAAACATTCCTTACTACAAATATATAAACATATATATATATATATACACACACACATATATACATATGTATATATATATATGTGTGTGTGTGTATATATACATATATATGTATGTATATATATACGTATATATATGTATATATATACGTATATATATACATATATATATACACATATATATACATATATATACATATATACATATGTATATACATATATATACATATATATATGTATATACATATATATACATATATATATGTATATACATATATATACATATATATATGTATATATATACATATATATACATATATATATGTGTATATATATATATATAGAGAGAGAGAGAGAGAGAGAGAGAGAGAGAGAACACAAAATTCAGTGCACAAAAGTCGTGCACTCAGCCCAGCCTGCAATGATGCAAGAATTCCGTGCCCAGCCTGGCCAGAGGGCCTCCGAGGCCAGGTGCAGAACGCTCGCCTCATTGCCAGGGCAACAATGCAAGTGTTACATCCCACCTGATACCCTGCTCCCGACCACTCCATACCCATTACCTAGAGGCCCTCCATGCCCCGGGTGGAATGCTTGCCTCATCACCGTGGTAACGAAGCAAGCATTCAGCCAGGCTGCTCATGCTGCCAGCTCTCAGCAGACGTCCCTCAGGACTGGGGGACTCTGGTGGGGCTGAGAGGACTGGGCACCACATTTTGTGGCTTTGGGTGCTGCCATCTTTGTGATGGAGTGACCATCAATTTGCATATTCCTACTTTGTTATATAGGATTATAGTCTAAACTGACCAGAGAATGACCCTGACCCTATATGCTCATTTTGATGAATAAGCACATCATCTGGAAAGGACACATCTGAAGAGCTGATGAATATTCTAGGGATCCTCCCCTGAGATCTCCTCTAGAATTCCTACCTTTAGAAAACAGATAAAAACCCTTAAGACTAAGGTACAGCACCTTCCTCTCCCCCGGCCTCCAACCCCTTCTTTCCTCAGGCATGTATCTTTCTTTTCTTTCTCCTAAATTCTAAAGGTTCCCAGCAGACTTGCAATCAGGGGAGCAGTAGGCAGCAGCAGCTCGTCCCAAGTTTACCCCCGCACCTGTCTTCAAAGGCCCTCCTTTTGCCTCTGTAACTTGTTTCCTGAGCCCACACAGCCCAGCTGGCTCACTGCTTCTGCCTCTGTGGCTTTCCTCCTAAAGGCCAATGCAGCCTCACCTCCGCTCACTCCTGTCACTACGATCTTGCCTCTTCGATCTCAAACTATTCCTTGGTTTCAGTGCCCCAGCTTTCATAAATGTACTCTCAAAATCACCTGGATTTGTATCGTGAAATCTTTCCTGCACAAAGTCAAGAACTAACACATTCCAGACTATGCTAGGGCAGACCTACCTCAGTCCTAATCCTTTTCCACTGATAATACAAGCTGTTCAATTAACCTAAAAGAAGTCAAGAAAAATGGGGAGGGGACAACAAGGAAGAAATAAGAAAAATTAAAAACAAATAGCAAAATTCTAGGTTTTAGCCCAGCTATATTGATATTGATATTAGACATAAGTAGCCTAAAATGTCTATTCAAACACAGAGGTTGTCAGATAGTATTAAAAAGCAAGGCTCAACTATCTTATATGTAAAGATATAAATAGGTTAAAAGTAAAGGGATGGAAAAATGTATACCGTTAACACATACTAATCAAAAGAAAGCAGTAGTGGTGACTCAGTACCAGAGAAAGTAGACTTCAGAACAAGGAACATTTCCAGGGAAAAAGAGAAACTTACCATAATAATAAAAAGACTAAGCTTAAAACATATTGCTATGTTGTGGGGGAGGGAAAAATATAGGGGCATGTCCACAATGGACACAGTAGCAATTTTAAAGACTTTATGACCAAAGCTGTAATGATATAAAAAGCAAAATCAAGTAGCAATAGATTGTAATTCAAAAAGTATAGTGGAACTCTCTGCACTATCTTTCAACTTTCCTGTAAAATAAAAAATCATTTCAAGTTAAAGACTTACTAAAATCAATCAATATAATTCATGAGAACCACTGACCAAAGAAGAAAAACCAGATGATCATTTCAGTAGATTGAGCATCTGACAAAATTCGACATTCATGATAAAAACTCTCAGTCAACAAGGAATAGAAAGAAACTGCCTCAAATTAACAGTCCATTTTGTATAATAGTCCACTTTTGTATAAAAGTCTACACTTAACATCATAATTAACACTAAAAGTCTCAATGATTCCACCTCACATCTGGAAAGAGATTAGGATGTCCACTTCACCAATATTATGCAACACTGTAATGGAGATGCTAGCTATTGTAATAAGGCAAGAAAAAGACGTAAAAGCCATCCAAATTGGAAAAGGAAAAGTAGGACTCTATTTGCAGACAACATGACCACCTATGTAGAAAATTCTATGGAAGCTACCAAAAGGCCCTACAACTAATAAGTAAGTGTAGCAAGGTTACAAGATACAAGATCAAATACAAAAATTGATTGTTTCTATATATTAAACAATTAAAATTTTAAATTTAAATACCATTTATAATAGTATACAAAATATGAAATACATAGGCTTTAATCTGACAGAAGATGAGTAAAACCTATATACATTATACATTAAAAACTACAAATGTTGCTGAAAGAAATTACAGACCTAAATAAAGGTAGAAATACATTGTAATCATGAACCATAATTTGAGTATTTCTTCAAATTACATACAATCTAAATCAAAATCCCAGATATCTTTTCTTCTTGTTAGAAATTAATAAGCAGGTCCTAAAATACATATGAAAATACAAAGGATATAAAATAACTTTGAAAAAGAACAAATTAGATTTACATTCCTGTTCAAGATTGTTACTAGAAAACAAAGCAAAATTGTGTGTTACTGGTATCAAGAGAGATAAATAGGCCAATAAAACAGAAGAGAGTCTAGAAATAAACCCACATATATATGGTCAATTGTTTGTGCAAAGGCGCAAAGGCAAATTCAATGGGGAAAGACAAGTATCTTTAACAAAAGGTGGTAGAAAAATTGTTTATTCTTATGCAAAAAAAATTACCTTTGTTCTATACCTTGCACCATGTACAAAAATTAAATCAATCACATCATAGACCTAAATGTAAAGCCAAAAACTATAAAACTTCTACAAGAAAACATAGAAGAAACTCTTTGTGACCTTGGGTTAGGCAAGGATTCTTCTATACAATGTTGAAAGCACAACCCATAAAAGAACAAATTGGTGAAGTGGATTGTTTAAACTGAGTTGCTGGATGTACACTGTGCCTAGAAATGATATATGTGACTGCAACAACATTTAATATGGGGGAGGAGTAAATGGAAATATATTATTGTAAGGTCCTTTATTTTCCTGAAGTAATTTAATATTAACTTCAATAGTAGGTTGTGGTAAGTTAAAGATGCACATGAAATCCCCAGAACAACCGCGAACAGTGATGGTGTTTGCCAGGGCCTGGGGAAATACACTGAGCAAAAACTGAAGAAACAGCATCGGATCAGGGTCCAGACCTGCATATATAAAGAAAGAAGGGAGCACTGACCGGTGTGCTCAGTTGGTTGGGCATCGTCCCCTCTATGTTCCATTCTCACGTCGGTGTTTCTTTCTCCCTCTCCCTTCCTTTCCTTCTAAAAATCAATAAAAATATATTTAAAAAATAGAGACAGGAATATAAAAAGGACAAAAAAAATAAACATGTACAAATGTGAATGATGAGGTGATGGTTTTGTTTTTGGTGTGGTTTTTTTTTAATATATTTTACTGATTTTTTACAGAGAGGAAGGGAGAGGGATAGAAAGTCAGAAACATCCATGAGAGAGAGACATCAAATCAGCCACCTCCTGCACGCCCCCTACTGGAGTTGTGCCCACAAGCAAGGTACATGACCCTGACCAGAATCGAACCTGGGACCTTTCAGTCCAAAGGCTCTATCCACTGAGCCAAACCGGTCTCGGCAAAGCTTATGGTTTTTTGTTTTGTTTTTCCCTACTGTTCCCTGCCCACCAAAAATGTTTAGAATGAGCATGTATTACTCTAGGGGGAAATGTGCACGACTAGACCATGAGAGAAATACGCGAGGGAAGAGGAAGGAAAAAGGGAGGAAGGAAACGCATTTATCTGATGGTGGATCCCGTAGAGCAGAGAGAGGAGGGACTGCCCGGCATCTGTAAGCCCCCAGCTCTCCCCAGCCTCCTGGGCTCCGTCAAAGGTGGGACAGTGGCCGCCGGATGGCTTGAAAGGTCAGGGCATCCTGTGAGCGTGGAGCAGAAACACACCTGTGAAACGGTGCACACCTGTAGCCGAAGGGTCTGCCCCGTTATGAATGGAGGGTAGATGAGCTACTGCTACCCGCTTAGTCGCTGAAAACCGCCACCAAACCTTCCTCCTGCCGCCATGGGAGCGTGCCAGTCACGACAGGATGACGTGTTTGGGGTGCACACCCGTGGCCTGAATGGGGCCCCAGGGCAGCCCACCCTCCCCCCCCCCCCGTGGCCTGTTTCTGAGGTTAATCAAAACGATGGGGGACTGGGGAGATTCCACCTCCTCCAAGCGCTAAGGAAGGGGCCGGAGTCCGGGCCGCTGAGTCAGCTCCGCTGGCCGAGGCTGGGACAGATCAGCGGAAGGGAAGGTCACGCAGTCCTCGCTGTGACGTGCTCCTGCTCTGTCTGCAGAAGGAGCCAGCGCTGGCAGGGAAAGGGCAGCTCTCTTCACAGAAAGCCGTCTCCGGCTTCCCAGAATTCTTAATCAAAACAGAACACCACGCACGCACAAACCCTTCGAGGGGAGCTGCTCTTTGCTGACATTTCCCACCAGTAAATTAAAGCCGTCTGAGCGCGCTGACTCCGGAACCGCTCGGTGAGGGCTCTGTGAGTGAGGCGCGCGGCCGACACAGGGGCTGTCATCTGCCTGGGACTGACATTGTGAACAACAAGCCACCCCTCCGCCCCGGTGTGTCCTGGGAAGGCGCGTCCCGGCTAAAACACACCCTAAAACGGGCCTGGGTTCGAGTCCTTGTCCTAGCGCCTCCGTGCTGTGTGCTCTTGGGAAAGTGGCCTCCCGTCCCTGGGCCTCCCTCCTCTCACCTGCAGATGAGGGTGGGGAGCCTGGTCTACCTCCCAGGGCCGTGCGGAGACACAGGAGGGGGGCGGGAAGTGCTGGGTAGCGGGTGTATCACAGTCACTATTTAAGAAACGGCCGCTCTCGCTTTTCATATTCACGTTATAGATTCTCGGCTGCGTGTGCTCGACCCAAGCACATTCCCTCCCGAGATGAATCACAGTCTTGGCCGTGAGCCAAGACCCAAGCACCGCCCCCCGCGCCCCTCAGATCAGCGGGGGTTCGTGTACACCACTGCCCAGTGACATCACAGCAGGGCCTGGGGGCAGGGGACTCCCCGCCTGCTCTGCCACGTTCCCCACCCCTGCACCTCGGTGTCTCCGTTTGTAACAGGACAGGACGTGACAAGCTCTCTCAGAGCTCTTCCACGCTGTCTCCGCTTTCCCAGTGAAGAGCAGAACATTCAGCCCAACGTGCAAAATGTGGCGTCGGACTGGGGACGCGTGTGCCCAGGGAAGCTGCAATCTGGGCGGAAACGTGCGCTTTGTAAAGAGGAAAATGGCTTTCGCAGTTGAGATGGGACTGGCTTCCTGGGTCCCTGCGAGCGGGATGCGCTGAGGCCCAGGCGCTGTCCTCATTAAAAACAACCCTGTGCAGGTGTGGCTTCTCAGGACGGAGGCGCAGGGACCCTCCTGGCTCTTCCAAGGGAGCAGCTGCAACCCTGAGGCAAGCAGGGCACCGCTCTGGAGCTCTACGAGAAACACAGGGAGGCAGGCAGACGGGAAGGAACCAGACTCAGAGCACCCAGGGGCAGTGGTGCGGGGCCACCATCACCTCCACGTGAACCGTGCGCCTCGGGAGGCGGGGCAGGCTCCCACAGAACCCTCTGTGTCTGGGCCAAGCAGTACCAGAGGGAGATTCTGATGAGTCAGGGAGGGGATGCCCTCGGCTGTTTTTCCTTCCTGCAGAGTTTCCCCGCAGAAGGCGGCAGGGAGATAGTGAACGTGGCCTTGGGCAGGCTCCTGAAACTTCACAGAGTGGACGGTTCCTCTCTAATCACAAATCTGCGGCCCCAAGATGATGCGGGTGGGTAGCTTTTTCCCACACTCTGTGCTCTCCCGCGTGGCCTTGGAGGCAGACGGTGGCAGGAAGAGCACAGCAGGGCAGGGCACCAGGGCCTTACCCTCTGGCCACCGAAGGAGGAAGAGGACCTCTGTGAGGGCAGAGGGAGGGGGCGGCACGCAGGAAAGCGACCCCAAGGAAGTGGTCCACGGACTCCCAGGCTCGCCCCGGAGCTGCACATGCATGAAAGTCTCAGGCGATATTAGAAAACGGTGTTGAAATGAACATGAAAATACCAGGTATCAAAATTGGTGAGCTGCAGCTAAAGCCATGCGTATAGGGAAATTTACAGCATTTGAAAAAAAAAATGAAGAAAAAAATAAGTATTCCTGTTAAATCTGAACCCCCAATTAAATCTTAACCCACAATCCCACTCTGAGAACCCAGAAAAATAAGAGGAAGATAAACCCAAAGCCAGAAGAAGGAAGTAATAAAGATGAAGGCAAAAATCAATGACATTGAGAACAGAAAAAAAAAAAGAGAAAAATCAATGAAACCAGAATCTGACACTTTGAAAAGAGCAAACTGATTGGACAAACCTCTAGCAAGACTGCGGAGAGAGGGCACAGACGACCCCTCTCCGGGATAAAAAGGTGCGACCCCCAGAGGAGCCCACACAGACATTAAAAGGAGAATGAGCGGACACGTTGTGCATCTCCATGAACATAAACTCAACAACATAGATGAGTTATAACTATTCCTGAAAAGCCAGATGACCAAAACTCTTTCTAGATGAAAGAGATTACCCGACAGCCCTTTATCTACGAAGGAAATTAAACACATAGTTAAAAACCACCACTCCCCACAAGAAATCCTCAGGCCCAGATGATTTTGCTGGTGAATTCTATAGAGAAGAATAAGACCAATCCTACACAGTGTCTCTCAGAAAATAAAAGGGGAGGGAATACTTACCAATTCATGTTCTGAGGCCAGTAGTATTCTGAGACCCGAGCCATATGACAACAATAGTAAGAGAAATGTGTACAGACCAGAGCACAGCATAAACCTAAACCCAAAAATCTTCAACAAGTACTAGCTAATTGAACCCAACTCTATATAAAGAATATATTGCCCTAGCAGTCTTGGCTCAGTGGATAGAGCGTCAACCTGCAGACTGAAGGGTCCCAGGTTCGATTCTGGCCAAAGGCACGTGCCTGGGTTGTGGGCTCGATCCCTAGTGTGGGGCAAAGCAGGGGGCAGCCAATCAATGATTCTCTCTCATCACTGATGTTTCTCTCTCTCTCTTCTTCACCCTTCCTCTCTGAAATCAATAAAGAAATATTTTAAAAAAGAATATATTACGCCATCTACCTTATTAATAGACTGAAGAAGAAAATGCATGATCATATTAATTGATACAGAAAAGCATTAGACAAAAGTCAACATTCATTCATGATAAAAACTCTCAAAAAACTGAGAGTAGAAGCACCCCGGCCAGGCGGATCAGTTGGCTGAACCATCTCCCATACACCAAAGGGTTGTGGGTTTGATCCCTGATTGGGGCGTGTGCAGGAGGCAAGTGATGCATGCTTCCCTCTCACATCGATGTTTCTCCTCCCCCCCGCCCCCTCTCTCTCTCAAATCAATAAAAACAGTGAGAATAATAATAAAAAAATAACAAAGAAGAAGGGAACGTCTTAATCTGCTAAAGGATATCTATAAAAATTCCACAGCTAGCATTCTACTCCATGGTGCGAGACAAATGCCTCCCCTTAGAATCAGAGACAAGGCAAAGTATAGACATTCTTACCATTCCAATAACACGTTTTATTGAAAGCCAGTGAAACGTTACAAGAAAAGGAATGTAAAGGCATTAGGACTGAAAAGGAAGAAACAGTACTATCCTTCTTTGCATCCATCATTGTCTATGTAGAAAAGCTTAAGGAGCCTATAAAAGGAGCTTATAGAAATAATGAATCTAGCAAGGTCTCAGGCTGTGAGGTCAACATGCAAAAATCAATCGTATTTCTTCATGAGACCAATAAAGAACTGGTAAGTGAAAATTAAAAAATAATCCCGGCTACAATAGCTCCCCCAAAATGAAATAGGACAGGTATAGACCTCACAGAACAGGTTTATACCTTAGAATTTCATTCTTTGTGTGTTTTGCTTTGCATGTCCTGTAACCCAAGCACTTGCCACAGGATTGCTGTCCCAGGGCCCCGCTCTCTCCCGCTGACGTGAACTCCACTGGGCATGTCAAAGTTCTCAGCTCCTCTCCTTCGTTATCTCCCTGCAACTACAGGAGAAACCTGGCACCGAGGCCGTGCTCAGTGACAAGCTAATGAATAAATACGCTGGAAATGGACCCAAGATCTGATGCTGGTAGAGGCTAATAGCAGACTTGGGGCAAGGACTTCCGCGAGGCGGGGAGAGGGAGACAAGGCTGTTTTGTGATGGTGGCGACAGACTGGCCAGAGCCGCCCTTGCTGGTGATAAATCCTCAGCCCAGAGAGGTCTCCCTCGCTATTTACAGCAATCAGAGCCGGCTGAGGAGCTCCTATAGACGTGCTTATTAAGTATCAATTAGGACTCAGGCTGGAACCACTCAGGGTTTGGAAAAAATGTTTTCGGATTATTTCCCAAGTGTTTGATGAAACCCCAAAGACATTTTTCCCAGGCATGCTTTCCCAGACGTTGGAAACCGTACATATTTAAGAGAGAATTTAATCCTTAGGTTTAGGATCTGAGCGATGAACTCATCGCGATGGAATGGCGCGCCATGCCACGGCGGCCTGTGCTCTCTGTATTTTAGAAGGGGAATTAGATACTTGCATTTCGGACGCACACAACTGAATCTCACATTCCCCAGCCAGGACTTGAATTCCAAGAAGGAACAGACTTGGCAGACGTGGCCCTCAGTTATTGGAATCAAGATAAGCCCTTCCTTGACCTGCCACAGGACCAAACGGCGGGCCGTGCAGAACCCAGGACCCTTGGCGGAGGGGTTGGAGGGAGTACCGCAGCCCCCTGGGCTGGCAATACCAAGCAGGGGCGACAAAGGGGAGAAAATATTTCTAAATGTAGATTTAAAAAATGCCCATTGTTGAAAAATGGGAATACACAAATAGGAAGAATGGAAAGAACGAGAAAGAATAACCCACAGAGACAACCCCTGGTGATATTTCAGCTGAGGGCGTCTGCTCTCGGGTTTCCTGTCCTGGGCTTTGGGAATTGGCTTCAGGTGGCAGGTATGTGACCGACGTGAAAGGGGGAGCTGCGAACGAATGGGCAGTTGGCCCCTCAGGTAGCCAACTGTTGGGCAGCGGACGAGAGGGAGGGCGGGACCTGGAGACCAGGATCAGGATTCCTGCCAGATGCACCTGTCACTCACACATAACTTCCTCCAGCAAATGTGGGCACCAATTTCTGCACATCTCACAGAGGTCGTAAAAATGGGGGCAAATTAGGGGAGAGAGGGTGGTGGGTAAAATGTGCTGACTGCAAACTACTAGCTCAGCTTCAGTTTTCTGATGGATAAACGGGACCAACCCTCCCCCCCCCCCTCCACTGCAGCCCCCGCTCGTAAGATTCTGGAGAGGATTAGGAACTAATCCACAGAATATTGCTGTGCCAAGACTCAGTGTTACCTGCCTGGCCGTTAATAAAGGGTAATCAGGAAGAAAGGGGCCAAACTATGAAAGGTGCAGCTGTGAGCTGAGTCAGCTGCTGAGATTTACCATTTTGAAAATAATTTATTAGCGGATGCACTGCTATTCGCACTGGCAAACGCTGCATCTATCTCGGTGAGCTTGAATCCCCTCTTTGTGAATTTCAATACAGAGTGACGTGAAGGACAGACATCAAAAGGGCTGCGTTCCTCCTGAGCAGGCCCCGTGGCTGGCCTCCGCTCCCCTGGCTGGCGGGAGTGGAAACAGCTCCTTTGGAAAACCGTGTGACAGAGTCCACTCATGTGGACCCAAGAGAAACAAGGGCACCCGTGCACCACAGACAGGGGGGAACCTTCGCGGCGTCACTCCTCACAGCCCCACCTGGAAATGACAGCGTCTGTCAGTATCGGCAACAGGATGCAGCCGTGCACTGCCGTCCAGTAATATAACGGGGCGCTGCTGGGTGATGAAAAGGAACAAACTACGGGGACAAACCGCCACCGGGGTGGCTTTCAGAGAAATAATTCTGCGGGAAAGATATGAAGAGTGCCTACGGGATGGTGCCATTCACACCAAGTTCCAGATCGTCAAAATGGTCTCTGGCAGCGGCTCTCACCCAGCCGGGATGCTGTCTCCCAGGAGACATCTGGCGGTGTACGGCGTCATTTTGGGTTGTCACCCCTGGACAGGGAAGGATACCGGCATCCAGAGGGCCGAGGTCAGGGATGCTGCCAGCATCCTACAACTCAGGGAACCGCCCTGACACATGGAATTATTGGCCCCAGATGTCCACGGTGCTGAGGGTGAGAAACTGACGTATAATAACCCCAGGTACGGGTCGCCCTTAGAGATGGGGGAGTGACAGAAGGGAGCTTGGGGGCCCGGGTTGCTGGAAATGCTTTGCACATTTACGCGGATAAATATGCAAAAGCCAGGGAGCCGATATTTACGAACTGTGCGCGTCCCCATATGTAAGTCATACCTCCACCCCTGGACCCAAACCCAGCGCTTCCAGCACAGTCACGACTCCCGGGTAAAGTGTTTTACATCACTGTCCTCGCCGCGGCTGCCACTTAAGTAGGACGAGACATTTTAGCCAGTGTATCATTTTTACTCAAGGGAAATTAAAGGGTTTGGGTTTCGGGTCTTCCAAGTCAAATATGAACCATATGAACGTGCAGACTCATGGTAGCCACTTCGCTGCTTTTTTTCACAATATTTTCCAAACCACGGCGCGCAGCATCTGGAGATCACAGCCCCGCCCACCCCAGGTTTTATTGCTCTGGCACCCCAACGCCACGGCCACGCCACCGAGAGCTCATCATTTCCATGAAAAGGGGGCAGGGCCTGGCCCATTCCTTCTTGCTCAACCAACCGCAAGCCTGTGGGGGAGGGGTGTCAGCATTTCTGGGTGTTCAGAGACCGATGGGTCACCTGCTCAGTGGGCCAGGAGGTCAGCTGGCCGGTGCTCAAGCTCTGAGCCACGACTGCATTCCACCCGGGACGGCGTGGAAGTGACGCGGTGGCCAGGCCCGGCCACGGTACCTTGCTGCGGCTCTGGCGCGGGGAAGGGTGAGCGCCGAGGCTTTGAGCCAAGAAGAACTGTCGGCGTTTTTATTCTATTTTTTACAGTGAATCTCATTTTCCTTTTGGTTCGAGTTATATTCTGTTGCCATCAGGACTAGCAGGACCAAAACACTGAAACAGACTTGGTTTCAGAAGAACCAGGCTCACAAGCCAGCGTACATGTGGGTTCACAGGGCAAGCATCAAGCACCGTGGACTTACCCCAAGAAGTAGGGTGACCTGCAGCCTGTGAGCGCCGGGTAGTAGGCCGAGCAGACAGACAACTCCAAATCCCCAAAACGAATTTCTAAAATGCAAACCATACAGAAGCAGCTGAGACCTTCAGCACTGCAGTCAGCACTGTTTCAGGAGAGGCAGAACCCCTGGAGAGGTTAGGGCTGGTGTGAGCGACGTTGTTCAGTGGCTGGCGGTGGCCAAGGCCAGCCTGGTGCTCCCGTCACGGTTTGCACTGTGTCCCTGGGAGGACCAGGCTAGACCACAGGGCTGCCCTGGGCACGCCCCGCCCTTTCTCCTCCATCTCCTTCACCCTCTGTGCTCTTAACTGGTCGTGGCATAAAACTGAAGCATCCTGTTGTTGGCTATATTTATTAAATTATAAAGTGCGAGCTTTCTTCTCAGTTGATTTGTGAGTTGAAGTTTTATATTTCTACTGGTGGCCTGGTGCATGAAATTAGTGCACATTAAAAGGGGATTAATTAGAGGAAATAATTTAATATTGCTATTTGCCCTTTCTCTATAATAGAAGGGTCAGAGATGAAAAAATTAGTAAAATGTACATGAAAACCTTCCTTCTGTCAGAGTCTGGGGCCACTGTGGGACCCATAGTCAAGTCCCCATCCACCCACATGCACCTCAAAATCACATGAGACCCAGACTTGACCACCCTCCCTCCGATACCTCCCATTCCCCTCCCCACCACCCCCCACCTCGGCCGCACATTGGGCTAGATCCAGACCCAGCTAGTCCCACC